>JAEAOA010000793.1:0-313995 GCA_016746295.1 Potamilus streckersoni
TTTTTTCAACACTTAAAAGGCTCTTTAACATGTTGCGACAGAGTTATCCCCACTTATCTCCTATCTTCAAGATGGTGGCTGAAGTTTTGATACTGGTCTGTATGTCTAGGTTTGTGGTAAATGGTAACTTTTGTTACTCCAGCATCTAAAATCTGAACACAAGTATCCAAAAATGGCAACTTCCCATCCTCTTCCACTTGTAAGTGAACTGGATATTTTCACCCATGGAATTGAGATGCTCTCTGGATTCTTCAATATTTATGCATCATGTTGAAAGAGTCATCGGTATAATCAAACCACAGATCAAGAGAAGTGGAAATATCGAAGAGACCACCTTCACATCATGACTAAATGTATATATATATATATATATATATATATATATATATATATATATATATATATATATATATATATATATATATATATATGCAATAAACTGATGACGAACAGTATGAAACTAGTAACTAACTAGCCTAAGCGCTTTCGACTCTTAATGAGTCTTTTTCAAAGGCAAACAAGTAGTATTAGGAAACCAGGTTTTCAACTCACTTTGTTTTTTTACCCTCCAAACAAGTATAAATTATCCCCCACCCCACCCCCTTTTCTTCCAAAATAAACCAGGTTTTCAACTCACCCTAGAAGAAAACCAGGTTTTCAACTCACTTTGTTTTTTTACCCTCGAAACAAGTATAAATTATAGTCCTAAATTATCCCCCACCCCACCCCCTTTTATTTCCAAAATAAAACAGGGTTTTGACTCACCCTCCCCCACCTCTTTTTTCCCCCCTACTACTACCTGTAAACAGGTATTTTGTAACCAAACAAAACAACAGGTGTTGGAATGCGATAAGCTCTTTACACAGAGGTGACTAATTTGTTAGAACAGCGCATGTGTGGAATACAATTATTCTAAAGACGGCAAACGGGTTTTACCACAAGATAACAGGATGAAAATTAAACTGTGCATTAGAATGTTTCAGTTAACAAGGTGGAAATTAAACTAGCATTAGAATGAAAATGATATTATTTTATATCTCGTTACCAATGATTAATGTTTCAACTGTTGATATTAAAAATATTTCACTATCACGACTATAGATACTAAATTTTACTTTACCACTCACACAGCGACGGGACTCAAACAGATCTTTCATTTCTGGTTTGTTCAGAGGATATTTTTTGTTGATAAAATATACCTTTGACCGATCGAGATCAATTGTGAGTTTAGTATAGTTTTGTTGGCTAATGGGGCTGTGAAAGTTTTTAAATTCCGCTAGCAACTTTTGATACAATTGTTCGAGATAATTGAAATACATGCTGTTATCAGATCTGATGAGCGAAAGTTTTAACTTGTCACATGTTCCATTAAAACATATACCTGATGTTTCATTATTAAATTCAACTGTCAATTGTTTACCGTCCATCATTAGATATTTGATGTTACTATTGTAGCTATTTGTCATTGTCAAATTTTCAAGCATTATTTTATAAGTTTAGATAAAATTTCAGTTGGAAAAGATAATGTCGAGTATAGATCTATCATCATAACAATACCCAAGGGCAAATGTATCTACCCCATTTTCACAATAGCGTTTGTCATCAAAATTATACAATCCACGTTTGATAATGACATCTGTTTCGAGTTTATGATGATTAGTTCGAATTGCCATAGCTCTCATAAAACTAACACCACCATCAAGCGCATACCTGTAGTCATCAAATTTCATAAACTTTTTAACAAAATTACGAGGCAGACCTTTGGCTTTTTTCGTTATTTTATTATTATCTAACAATACGGCATACATTTTACTACGCAATCCGATAAAGTATTTGATAGCGCTCGAGTTCATTTCATCTTTAAACTTACCAATAACCTTTTTATTTATGTCGTCATGAAATTTACTGTCACGTGGATAATCGGAAAGATCAAACAGATGTCGATTATTATACATATCCTGATAGATGTCCTCACATTCGATTTCATATACGAGTGAATCAGTATCAGTAAACAATAATCTACTAGCCGGCCACTGATTTTTAACAAAAGTGTAATGAAAATCGTACATCATCCACTTTGATAAATCTAACACTGCAGCTCCAACATAGATCGGCTTGTTTAGTTTTAGATTTGTTTTTCTTCTTTGTATCGCAACAAGATTTTCATTAAATATTTTCATGCTCACAAAATCATCGTCTGACACAAGTTTGTTTCTGCGATTGACATCATTAACTATTTCAATATTTACACGTTTCCTAATATTCTCCATCGTCTTACCAAAAACGGAATTGTTCATCAGTTTAAAGAAGTTTTTCTCAAACTCTGTTTTTGCTGCAGCTCTTCTTGAAGTGTTGGAGTTAATATAACCTCTCATCCACGGCGACTGATTAAATTTTAGTACACGATGAACTTTTCTCAACACAAGACCAGCATCGACTGCTTGTTTTAAAACTTTGTAATGCAAAACATAATTTTTCTTATCAAGTAAATTTGGTACTAGTTTCTTGACCATGGAATGTTGCCTTGGTGATGCTAACGCTTGTTGTTCTTTTGATAACAAACTATAATCTATAACCATCGATTCCGCACAGAAAGGGTAATCGTTATGTAATTTGTGTAGCGAATTTGGATAATCAAGATCAACTTCAACGAAATAGGAAACATCGTCAGGTATCTTTTTTTCTGTCTCTGATAGAAATCGATCAACCGTGATCCAATGAAATCCGCTAAAAGGCATTGGTTCTGCCATCGAACCACCGTAAAGATTATTACAATCTAGATAAATTATATACTTCGAAGGAAGGTCAGGATTATACTGTTTCAGGTATTTGTTGTTTGCTTCAGCATATTTTTTTGTTATCACGCTAATACCACCTCGGATACCTTTTTCAATAAAATTGAACATATCCACGTCTGTCAGTAATTCTAACCTTACCTTACTAAACTTTAGCAAAGCATCCCATGACAACCCAGGGGCAGAATAATACCAGCAAGGATCTAGTCCATAATTATTATAACTCACTTCACGAAAACTTTCAAAAACATCTGCTAATAATAACACGTCAGTTTTCAGGTATAAATCATGATAATCACCAAAAGTCTCACAATCAAACTCTTTCCAAATATCTTGTGCATACCTGTACTCATCATCAGTTATATTTTCGTTTTTAAGTTGTGAGTAAAATTTGTCTTTGTCAGGTAAAGATATTTCATCAAATTTACTCCAATCGTCGAGGTATTCGTATGGAAAAACTCCTTTTTTAGCTAGTAGATTAAATTTATCTCCAAAACAGTCTCTTAGGTTATCAAATTTACTACAACCTTTCACTAGCTCATCTAACGAGGCTGCCATAAACTGCAGGCTGTCAATAAAACGCAATTTACCTAGCGTAACTGACATGTACTTTTCAAAATTATTTGGAATGCATTTGATGACATTATTGAGTTTTAGATGAGCTTTTATCTCAGGATCACCAAAAGCTTCTACGATGATGTGACTATCATATCCTCGAAAATTGTGAAGAATAACTGGAATAAAATCTGGAGCGTGAAATTTTAAATTACACTGGTCATGAGCCGCTCCACGATACTGTCCAGTCAAATGGCAATGGTCACGTACTTTTTTGTTGTTAGGGTCAAAAGCTTTTTCACAAATATAACAAATTTTCGCTTGCTCGTGATCAGATTCTTGTTGAGGTGTTAATTTTAACATTGGAGTTACTTTTTTCAAACGATAAGTAATATTATCAACTTCGCTGATCAACTGCTTGAGAAGCCAGACAGCTGGATTTTTACCACGATAGAGTTGGATTGGTTTAGATAATCTAGAATCAGTACAACAAACTACCTTATACGCTACTCCACACGGAACATGATTTTGAACTTTTCTTGTACTCGATTGATTAGGATTATTTTCTACACCAAGTACAGGTTGAAGTAGGCATTCGAAATCAGCGTATATGACGAAAGGAATTTTTAGTTTGTGATTATGATGGACAAACTGTAACACTCTATCTTTTTTAGATGGCATTGTTATTCTTTGCACATCACTACAGTACTGCAAATGCTTTTGCAATGTTTCATTGCTTGTACAGCCATGCAAGCAGCGGTAACAAAAGAACTTTTTGTTCTTATCCTTATTGTACTGTCTACCAACTAGTCCGTTAAAGTTTTTAATCCAAACATAATGATTTTTGTAGTACAGTAAATTTATAGTTGATTGTGAAGCTTTTTCTGAAATATATCTCGGATATACGTCCTCCTTTTCATCTAGTCCGAAAACGTTAATTGAAACATTATTCTGCTTTTCAAATTTTGGTATTTGATTTTCTGCCACTGGAAAGTTAATATCTTTAAAATTTAATCTAGACACATGACTGATATACCTTTCAACACGAGTAGCGTTTTTTTCTGCTGGAAATAGTGCGGAAAGAACAGCCCATTGGAAACATTTGTTATCTACGTTTTTGATGTTTATACAACATCTTTTACTTTTTATTTTTGGTGGCAGGTCGACGTATGAACTACCTCGTAATACATTATATTTCATCGTGTGAAACAATATTCCTTTAATCATTTCAAACTTCCAACCCGAACCTAATTGACTAAATTCCTCTATTTTTTTTCCAATTTCTTGGTGTATTTCATCAGATAGTGATAACAGATCAGTCCCAAGCAAAACACGTCTCGATTTTGCGTTAATATAAGGTTCTGCAATTTCCTTGTTAGTTAATTCTTCCATTATAACTAACTTTGAAAATATAACATGATATTGCACAAATAATCTGATACTTTTGTGTTTTTCGAGCTCACGTTTTACAATTGTCTGTAATAGGTGGTAAAGATTAGTTGCATTAAAATTTACTAAAACAATTTGATTATCAAACTGATAACTATTATCAAAACCTGCAAAAGCAGTCGCTATTTTATTAGGTTCTCCCATAAAACTTCTCTTAGCTATATCACGCAATTTTAACATTATTATACTATAATGTAATATCTAATTGATAATTTTTTCACACTGCGCATGCGCTAAAAATCAATTAGAGATAAAAAATATTACCTATAATATAATGACAGCAAATCTAACAAACACATGTGAGCAAGAAACATATCAAATTCACCCAAAGTATAACTTTATCTCACACTGCGCATGCGCTAAAAATCAATTAGAGATAAAAAATATTACCTATAATATAATGACAGCAAATCTAACAAACACATGTGAGCAAGAAGCACATCAAGTTCACCCAAAACATAACTTTACCTCACACTGCGCATGCGCTAAAAATCAATTAGAGATAAAAAATATTACCTATAATATAATGACAGTAAATCTGACAAGCGCACGTGAGCAAGAGATTTATCAAATTCACCCAAAGTATAACTTATACGCTGGAAATGTAATTGGTTCGGTTATTAACATTAAAACTAGAATACCTGTTGGCAAATTAACGTCAGCGGGTTATAATATTAGTGTAAAGGGAGATAATGCCGAGAGGATTGCAATATTTAGAAAAGATTTTATTTACACGTTGTTCTGCGATGATATTCCAGAGGGACAGCGTGTATATCATTATAATGGTAAAGTCACTGATGATAATATTGAAAATTTATCCTTACAAGATGAGTTTCAGCCGCACCCAGTATTTGATTTATACGAGGCTAACGATCGCGGTATTATTAGAAATAGAAAAACTAAAAAAGTTCTTAGTAATATTAGCAATATGGGATATATTAGGGTAACTGTTAGAGGAACATCAACAAATCAAGTTCGTTATCTTGGTCATAGGTTTGTTTATGAGGTGTTCAATGGATCTATACCCAATGGTCTTGTTATTAATCACATCAATAATATACAAACTGATAATCGATTGGAAAATCTGGAGATAGTAACGCAACAGGAAAATGTGAGAAAAGGAAAAAATAGTAATGGTATTAATTTTAGATGCCCAATAAAACCTGTTATTTCAAAAAACCTCGAAACGGATGAGGAGATCGAATTCAAATCGATTTCAGCTGCGGCGAAATATTATAAGATAAATCCCGCAGTCGTAAAAATTATAGCTGATGGAGCAACAAAATCAACTTTTTCAAGAGAATACGATGCTAGGATTGGTTTTAGATATGATGATCAATAATATTTTGTAATTCGGTTTTAGTCAAGCAATGATGAGCAAATGCTATGATATCATCGTGATTAAATTTTAACGTTGTTACTGCATTTTCATTAATTTTATCTTTTTCTGCTTCTGTTAGTAATATTTTATGAGAATCACCTTGCATTACAATAACATCAACACTATAACCCAACAAACATTTTCTTACCGCTTCAGCTAGTTCGTTATAATTTACTATATTAACTTTTTGGTGATATTTTATCTCATCGGTCATCTTATAATAATAAATTAGATAAAAATATATTATAATAATGGACTTGATGAAACGACTCGCTGAACTCTACGAAGAAGATACTAGTGATAAGGTCGTCAGTGATAAGGTCGTCAGTGATGATGTCATACATAGTATTACATTTTCCAAAGATTTTATAGACAAATCTGTTGGTTATAGCGAAGATGATATTTTATATAACAATGAATCTGATGATGGTGAAATAGTCACTGTTGCTGACAGATCTAATTACAGCAGATCAACAACTAAACGGTATAATGTTAAGTATCACATTACTAAGCAGCTAATTAAATTTAATTTTACCGTTGCCGAACAACAACTGTTCTGGCAGTTAATCAAACCTTTTTTAAATATCAAGATCCCAGGCCGACAGAAAAATATCAAATTCGATTTCATATTTGTCAAGATTTTTAATCTAATGACGATCTCTAACGATCGTAAGCAGTATCTAATATCATTATGTAAACCAGTAAAATGTAAATCTGTCAAACAAAAGTATGAGTTAATTTATAATAGCATTATATCATAATCTGCTTGGTTGGGATCCAACTGTTAAATTTATCACTATACCCACGCCATTTGACTAAACTTTTATCCCCTTTTTTTCTAATCACTTTCTCGATAACAAAAACATCCTGATCAGTTTTCTGTAGTTCTTGTTCATAAAAACTACCTACAATCGGTTCCCCTGCCAGATCTTTTAAAACGTACGTTACAGGTACTGTTAAAAGTACCTTATCAATTACAAAAACTTCTTCGCTCCAGTTCGGAGTAAATCCTTTTGCAAACACCTTTTTCATCAAAGAAATTCTAACTTTATCACCAACCTTAAATTTATGTCTGCGGTACATGTTTTCATTTGCTAATATTGGATTTTTAACAGCTTTTTTAGGTGTCATTTTGATGGTTCGATGTTTCGTGTTATTATATTCGCTTACGATTTGAGAAAGGTCATCGATGTACCTGTTGGTGTTTTTAGCTGTCATATGTTTGTGTATTTTCTCGTTTAGCGTGCGATTAAATCTCTCAACAACAACGCTTTTACCCTCATTTCCTGTAACATACCTTTTTATATTATTTTGTTCTAGAAACTGTTCAAACTTTTTGTTAAAGAACTCGGATCCATGATCAGTCCAGATTTTGTTTGGTTTTCTTTCTGTGCTTGTTATTATCTGCTTTAGCGCATCGGTCATTGAAGTTCCTGTCTTATCTGAAACAGGTACACTGAAAGCATATTTGCTAAAAACGTCTATAACATTAAACAAATACCTTTTTGGAGCGCCATCAGCGCCAACATTAAACTGAGCTAGATTAGATACATCCACCAAATCTATTGCCCAGATATCATCTACACCATTAGCGACAACTTTACGTCGTTGGAACTTTTTTTTTTAGGTCTGTGTAGTTCGACTGCAAGATCATCATATACTTTATTTCCCCGATCGTGAGGTGATTGACGAGACTCTCCGAGTCCAAGTTTATATTTTGCTCCAATTATTCCCTGAACAAATTTTCTATCAAAACGTTCTCGTAGATTTGTTGGCTTCATATCACGTAATTCGTCTAACATTACTTTATCACAATCTAATTTTGAGTTTTCATGATCACGATAACAGATATCATGACGCATTGCTATTGCATCCACTTGATTGTAAGGCTCTTGTCCTGGCAATGGATTGTCGTTTTCATCTAGTTGTTGATCTAGCGGATTCCATGGACCAGTATACCGATGCCCTGGCAATGTCCAACCGCCTTTTGGTTTTGGTAATTTTCCAATTAGTTTATGTATATCTATACCTGACCCTATTATTTCTCTGTTGTTACAACATTGACAGTATGCGACAATTTTATTTTGCTCAATACACAAATCTCTGTCAGAATCACAGTTGCATATCATTCTATATTTTTAGTCGTCGACTAAAATAATATTAGGATAACCAGATCCTAGCGACGTCGCTGGAGATACTATCGCTGGGGACGTTTTCTTTAAAAATGTATTTTTTCTTTTTCCACAGATTGCACAAATACTTTTTAATATTATCCTGTTGTTTTTTGTTTTTTCTGTTGTTTCATTAATACCTTCTGTTTTAGTTTTACACTTGAGACAGTATGTTGACATTATTATACTTATAAGTTTAGATAAAATTAATTGCGATCTCATCATTAGTGTGAGAAGGTTGCTTATCAAACTGTAAAATAAATTTTAAAAAATTAAGATTTCTACTCATCTGTCGGATAAACATAATACAATAATATCCACAAGCAGACGTTCCAACAGGTTGGAGTTGATTTGACGAATAATATACTTTTGTAAATTTTTTTTTCATATACTTTTTTATTACATCGCTTGGAGGAAGTCCAAACGAGTCAAAATAATTATTATTATAAACTGCTACCCAATGCGTACCAGATCCGTCATTAAAATCTTGTATATTAATAACACATGAACTTACAGCAGATGGTGATTTTATTACTGCGAGCTCATCTTTAGAATAAACTCCGTGAAATCCAGGAACCGCTTTTAACTTATCAATGATATCAAAATTACTCAACGGGGTCGACGAGTTCCTGGTAATGTTAGACCACGTCCGATTCCTAAAAGATTTGGCAGCAGACTTCCCGCTAGTCCCGCCAAAAGTGGAGCGAACGGAATAATTCCTCCTTGTTTTGTTTGATTGCATATGCATTTGCACTTTGGTGTTGGTGATTTTGTTTTTATTACTTTCTTTTTTTTTGTTGTTGGTGATTTCTTTTTCTTTTGTGGCATTATAATATATTATTTACATAAAATTTACAATTTTTTTATTCCACTTCCACGAATGATACCATTACCTTCGACTGCTTTCTTCGTTGCGCCAGATATTGCTCCAGACGCTGCTGCTAGTCCTAATGTTCCCAACACCGGCAAAAGTTTAGGTATTATTGTACTAGTTAATACTGATAATGCCGGACCAAGAAAACCACCTTCTTTTGCCATCGCTGTCATTTGTGCAGCACTCAAATTTAAAACAAAAGTTTTTTTACGATCATACTTTTTTACTTGATTTTTTGTTAGCATTAATTTTGTTAAAACACCATCAGAAATATTAGGATTGATTTTTAATGATACCTGTTCTCGCTTTGCAGTAGCAGCTACTAATTTTTTAACTTGGCCATCAGTCAAATACACTTCTTTTACAATATACTTTGCCATTTTATATAACAACTGTAGATTAAACTTGAACTGTCATTTTACCTCCAATAGAATCTACCGTGATAAATCTATCACTAATCACTAATGCGTATACGTATAACGGCGCTACTGGAACCGCCCCAAGTGTCCAGGTAATTTCAATATCCGCTGTGCTGTCTACAGCTCGCTCGTTATGTTTACTAACATCAAAATGAAATATAGGATAAAGCGTACGAAATTCTTCTACTGATATTTGAGTTCCATCTTCAACATCTTGATATTTTTGTATTGCGTCAAGCAGGTACATGTACGGTCGAGAAATATTTTTATTAACATCATCAGCAAAATTACACTCGATAGCTCGTTCTGGATATTGCTTTGAATTTAATCTAGCGTATATTCGTCTGACATCAGAGTGATCAAATACTGCATTATTTTGTTGTTGGTTACCTCGTCGAGCTTGTTGTTGAAATACGACAAAGATATTTCTCGGCAGTTGTTCGCTTGATGTTGTTGTGACCCTCCACGTGTAGTCAGTAGTATTTGGAACCGCTGTCTGATATACCTTATGCTGCTTAAAGTAAATTCTGTTTGTATGCTTATCAAGCGTGTTATTTAGTTCTGACATTTTAGTGATTGATGGTGTTATACGTGGCATCCACAAAGAAAGTTTGTTTATGATAAACTGTACATCAGCCCCTCCAGATCTAAACAAGCAATCGTTTTGGTCTGCTCGATCTAAAATAAGAGTATGTTTTACTCCGCGAAATACTTTATCATAATCGCGACAAAAGCCGAAAATCATGCTTAGCGGAAGCATCATTGTAATTTGACGTGATCCTGCTGCAAGTTTTCTTCGCCTAGCAAAACCTTCGTTATAGCGTGGATTTCTCACATCAAGTGTGTTAAGAAGTAAATTTAACATCGCAGTACCGTCTGCAGCTGCAGCTGGTGGTGTTATATTTAGATTATTAAAAGCTGCTGTAAGAGAAACTCTTGTAGCGTTTGCATTAGCATCTGCAGCAGGTGCGACAATATCTAGTGCAGCAGCATTAGCAATGAGAAAATTTCTCACAATTACAGTATTTTCATCAGCATTAGCTCCATGTACTATAGCGCCTCTCTTTAAAAATTCTGTTGATTCAGCTATACCCCGTCCAGTATCTTTAAACCACATCATATTAGTTGCAGTTGATCTCGAGTAATCGTCGGAAAACGAAATAATATTTAAAATTGTACTTGCAACTTGTAGGTGACTTGAAATATCTTCTACAGTTTGATTGGCCAGTTGATATCTAGCACTTTTGAATAGACTCCAACCGTTATTTATAAGAGCTACTTCTGCTCCAACTACAATTGCAGCAGGTGGATTAGCTACTGTCATAATCTGACCACGAACTTCTAACATAGCCTTATGTGGCAGTAGAAATACATCTTCGTCTCTGGTGTTAAAGGTTCTAATACCAGTTTTATTTGGTTCGTTAGAATTTTCATCAAGGTACTCAACAAACTCGAATTCTGTCACATCGTTGTCGATGTCATAAGTTTCTGTTAACTCGAGATAATTTTTAAGACATTTTATTTTATTAGATTATATAAAATTTTATTGCGGCACTGTTACTTTAGATATTAATTTTTGTATGATCTGCTCGCCCTTTGGTGATAATAATTTTTTTGTTGTTGTTATCATAGCTTTTTGAGTTTCTTTTGTTGGAGCGATTTCTGAGATAGCTTGTTTTATTTCAGATGCAGTCGGTGGATCTCCTTTTATTTTATTAGCTATTTTTTGTCCCACTGCAGTCCCAGCGGCAGATGCAGCCCCAGTTGCAAAAGCTTTACCAGCGTCAATAGCAATTGGTGCAACTTTACGTGCTAGTCCTGGAATATTTTTAATAACTTTAGTGAATATATTTCCAAAAAATCCTCCTACTATTTTTCTTCGATAAACTTTTTTTCTTTGTTTCATTATATTTGATGTTGCATAATTTTTACTTTTGCTCGCGTAGATGTAAATAATAAGTCACAATTTCATTACTAACATGTAACTGTTTTCCTGATTGATCTGTCAACTGCATCCTTATACTTGTTATTTGATCTTCAACGTTTAAAGGATAATAGATAATATGTCGTGGAGTTATTTGCATGAGAGAACCTGGCGGGACTTCTGGTGAGAAACTGTAAATCGTTTGACCTTTGCTACCTTTTGATGTATAAGAGCCAGAAGCAGTAGAGCAATTTACTAATATTGTATTTACTTCTGTTATATTTGCTGGCAGTTCACTGTCATATGTAATAGGCTGATCAAGTGCAGTGTAAGTTTTTTCAGTAAATCCTAACAGTTGTGCAATACTTCTTTCTCTTGGTTCAAGATTGATTGCTATATTTTTCAAAGTTATCCTAGTTCGCAATGTGTTATAATTTGCTGCTAATTCAAAATTATCAGCCACACCGTCAGCTTTTGTTATGAGCTCTTTGATCGTCTTGTTTAGATCTTCAATATTATAAGCTCCTTGCGGAATTTTTATTTTTTTTGTTGTAGATATTGTAGGTGTTGTAATCATAGTAAAATACATTTCATCGTTAACATCATTTTTCACGTTAGGTATAGCATTCCAGCAAGTACAAGAAATTAATCCAATTTCATATTGTTTTGCAGGATCTAGTTCTATAGGTGGAATATAATTTACTGAAAAATTTGCGCTATCTTCTGTAGACTCGCTAGAGTTTAGTAATAATGTTGTTTGCATTCCTTTAATATTATATCATTTTACAAAATTAAGTCGCCGCGATTAAGTCGCGGTGTAAAGTTTCATATTCGTCAGATGTTAATAATTCACTCGATCTTAGATGATCAAGTATGTCAATGATTTCATTATCAAGTTCAACACTAACATTCCCAGCTTCTTTTGATGATATTAATAACATTAATCTACCTATCATTTCAGTAGTTGAAGTAAATACTTTTACACCAGTTCCTGTTTTTTCTTTTCTATATTTTTCTACACGAGATTTATCGAGTTTATCAAATTTTCTTTTAAAACTCCACCCTTTACCAAAAGGTTTTGCTCTGCTATTTTCTGCTGTTTTTTTAAACGTGAGAGCAATGACACCCTTTCTCATTCTTTCATAAAGTGGAAGCATATTATCAATCTCTGTAACCGTGTTTAATTCATCTTTAGCAGCAGCTCCGTCATTAAATATTACATCAAATTTATCGATTAATGCTTGATATTCTACATCAGTCCACTTGCTTATATCATCAATACCCCTTATATTTTCTTTGTTTAAAAAATCATCATATTCACTACCTTTTATCTCATCATTTGCTCTTTTTGTAAAATAAAATCTTTGATCTCCAACTTCCATAAACTTTACAGTAAGATCACCGACTCTTTGTTGCTCCTCTCTGATATCTTTTATGTCTCCTGATAAATTTGTTATAATATTTGTTATTCCTTGCGTTGTTAACTCTGCTAATCTTCGCTCAAGTTCCAGCGGATTGTTTATCAATCGATCTGTTTCTGCTTGTCTAGCCGCAGGATCAGCTATATTTGCTGTAAGTGCCTCAATCAGTTTTCTCTTTTCTTCATCAGATCTAGTAACAAGTTTTGCAGCAGCTGCTTCCTGTTGTTCTCTAACAATTCCAACCAAACCTTTTTCCTGTAGTTGTTTAAGTTCTTCTTCTGACAGTGGTTTAGTTTCAGGTTGTTTACCTAATAATGCTTCAGTAACCGGCTTGAAAATTGTAGCTGTTGTTTCTGTAGCAGTTACTTGCCCACGTCGCGCTTCTTGTACTTTTTGCTTAAGTGATGCCTGAGATTGAGCAAGTTTTTTTAGATCTTCTATGTGTTGTCTGTATCTTGCTCGTTTGTCCATTATTATAATTATAAATTTTATAAAATTGAAACGCTTTATTGTAAGTAAGTGTTAATACAACAGCGAAACATTTTAGTTGGATCATTTGTAAGTTTATCAAATAAGAAAAAGTTAAATTTATCTTTTGTAGCATTACGGTAAAGTTCAATAAACTTATCTTTTGTCACGCCACCGCATTGCTCGCTTGCAATATTTCTAACGTCAACATTATCCAGTCCTGGAAATAAAATAAAACAACCCGTATTTCGCCTAATAAACCTATCAACATTATAAAATCCTTGAGCGAGATAAACAGAATTACACTGTTTGTTACGTGACAGTGAGAAATATGATCTTATTTTGTTCATCTCCATGTTGTTTAGCGGAATATCATCAAAAACTACTATCTTATGTTCATCTGCATCAAGTTGATTAACTGGAATAAGATCTTCTGGCTGCCTAATTATAAAAAAATCTTCACCAGCTTTAAGATCATCACGAAGCTTGTTATTATACTCACTTAATAACTCATACTTATCTTGCTGTGGATTGATTGTGTAAATATAAACTCTGTCGTAGTTAAAATTATCACCAAGAAGCAAATTCATAAGCAAATTTGTTTTCCCCGATCCAGTTCGCCCAACAATAAGATAATGACAATCAGGAAGTTCATTGTTATGTTTATGCTTCACTAGTCTCTCTGTATCAAAGTTTAATATCAACGATTTTGCCATTTTTGTATAATATTAAACTAGTGTTGATAATTTTATCTAGGATAGTAAATAATGAGTTATTATACAAAATTTGGAACATTATTAGGAGATTTATCCACAAAAAGTTTTAAAGGTGACTTATCCAAATATGCAACTCTTGATCGGCTCAAAAATGAAATCAATAATTTACTAAATCTTACCAGCGTAGATCCAGATGAAGTTGTCATTTTCCAAGACAAAGAAGGACGATTAAAGACGAGTAATGTAAAACTGTCAGATGTAGTTGTACGAAATACTGCTGCGATTGCTAATAATATCGTTACTTTTAACAATCTAGGTAATATACAAGATTCTGGTAGGTCAGTTAATGATTTTGTTAAAAAAGATGGTGATGTATTTAGTGGGAATATTGTTATGAAACAAAATAAGATTACAGATCTTGGAAACCCAACTGAGGATGGGGATGCTGTCACTAAAAAATATGTCAATGATTGGGACGCTTCAATTACTAATGAAATCACAGCACTCAAAAATGATTTTACCAGTCACGTAAACACATTTTTAAGTTTTCGCAGAAGCATAAACAAAATTAGAGATGAATTTTTTGGAAATCCATCAAATGTTGGCATTACACTCGCTAATATCAAAACAAAATTTAATGATATTAACACAGAACTCAATGATATTATTAGTGGAATTCCGAATATTGTTGAGAAAACGAGTATGGTTAAAATTCCTCACAAACAGATTAAAAATATTGTGTATACTGTTGATACTGGTTATACTGGGTGGACACCAAAAAATAATTCTATCAAATATATTGCAGAAGTTACCGGTGTGTATAGATTGTCAGTGCTTAGCAGTGCAAAGTTTAAAATATCTACCAAATATCTATTTCGTCATCCAAATGATGACTCATCTGGAGTATTATCTGTAATAATAAACAAAAATTCTGAAGAAGAATTTGTACTTGAACCAGTTGATAAAACTTTACAATTAGCAATTTTTCTCTGGTGTTTGGAATTTATAGCTGAACAACCAGCTCTTATTATGGATTAACCAAACATAGGACTATGTGAACTAATATTATAATGAAAAGAAGTATAGTTGATTTCAATCATATTTCAAAAGATATTCCAAAACAAGATGTAGACGCATTAATACAATATTATAAATATTATCATAGAAAACTTTGGTGTGTGAAAAAATGTTACAAATACTACAACAAGATCCTTCGAGTAATATCTTATCTACCCTTGTTAATGACTAGTTCTGGTATAATTTCAAGTGGGGTATCATTAAATCCCTTTTTGTTAATTATATCTGGTATTGGTGTTTCACTTACAGCGGCGTGTAAAAAAGTAGAACCAAGACTTTTGATAAAGAAGCACGGTTGTTTAACATCAATTAAAACTTACAAGAAACTACTTGATCACATCCGGTCTTACCTACGAGGAGTTAAATATAATATGGATGATTTATTACGTGAATTTCGTATTATTGACAATATGTTAACAGACATTCTACCAATGAGGGTTAGCAAGTATGAAAAAAAATATCATAAAAAATATGAGTAACATAAAATTTTATCTAAACTTAAGATATAATATAACTAAAATAATATCATTTTCATTCTAATGCTAGTTTAATTTCCACCTTGTTAACTGAAACGTTCTAATACACAGTTTAATTTTCATCCTGTTATCTTGTGGTAAAAACCCGTAATTGTATTCCACACATGCGCTGTTCTAACAAATTAGTCACCTCTGTATCAGAGCTTATCGCATTCCAACACCTGTTGTTTTGTTTGGTTACAAAATACCTGTTTACAGGTAGTAGTAGGGGGGAAAAAAGAGGTGGGGGAGGGTGAGTCAAAACCCTGTTTTATTTTGGAAATAAAAGGGGGTGGGGTGGGGGATAATTTAGGACTATAATTTATACTTGTTTCGAGGGTAAAAAAACAAAGTGAGTTGAAAACCTGGTTTTCTTCTAGGGTGAGTTGAAAACCTGGTTTATTTTGGAAGAAAAGGGGGTGGGGTGGGGGATAATTTATACTTGTTTGGAGGGTAAAAAAACAAAGTGAGTTGAAAACCTGGTTTCCTAATACTACTAAACACAAAACATATACATGACAAACAAATAAACACAAAAACGTTGTGTTTGTAAACCTCTACATGGCTGTCTCCACATGTGTTAAAACTATAAATACAACCAGCATGTATAGACTAGTTGCGGAAACTGAAAATGGTGTATAATTCCCTAAAAGTCTACAAGCCAAAGCGACATCTATTTTTACTTTTTGTACATTTATGTAATGCAGATTATATCCTGGATATTTGATTATATACCAGTTATTCTTATAGTAAAACTTAAAGGATAATAAGAAGATTTAGAAAATGTTAAATTCTACTAGTGCATAGTTTTTATTTTCTAGTCTTCTTGGTTTAGACCGCTTGGTTTCACTGTTCTAAGGCGGCGTATCCAGTATGATTCCTTTTCCTTCCTGGTTTCGGAACTCCAGCTGTGGTTGTTAGCAATAGTGATAAGTATTATATCACTGAAAGTGTGGCCAGGGGAGGAGAAGTGTTCTGCGACCGGGCTTCTGTACAGCTTTTTTGTCATCCAATCAGATCTATGAAGGTTTATCCTTTTGTGTAGCTTTTCAGTTTTTCTCCAACGTTCTGAAGGCCACAGATCTTACATGTGATGAGATAAATCACATTCTCTGTTTTGCATGTTTTGTTTGGACCATGTATGTTTAGTTTTTCTTTATTCACTGTGCTATTGAATGTCTTGGTCTCTATCATATGTTGACAGGTTTTGCATCTTTTATCGCCACAGGGTCCAGATTGACTAGGTTGGTTTTGACTAGCGATTGGCGTTAGCTTTGCCCTGACTAGGAAGTCCTTTAGGTTTCTTGGTCTCCGGTAAGCTACTACAGGTTTGTTCGGAAGTATTAGGTTTAGTATGTCTGACGATTGCACGGTTGGCCAGTGGTTTGCGATGATTTTACCTACTTTGGGATTGTCTGGGTGATAGGTCAGAATAAATGGTATCCTATCAACCTTTTCTTTCTGTCCATATCTGAGTAGGTCATCACGGTTTGTTTGTTTGGCCCTTTGGATTGCCTCCGCAATCAGGTCTTTGTCGTAGCCTCGGTAAATTAAATGTCAAAACAGATTCATAATATAAATCTGCAAAAGATAAGGTGAGCGTGACCTTGATATTTGCCAGATACACAGATGCAGACTGAGCTAAAATAAATGCTGATGATTTATGTATTGTGGTGAGATCATTGGTATAGAATTTGTAGGAAATATTGCATTAGGAACAGAACATGACCCTGTGTAGGTAATTTAACTTGCACCAATTACTGTATTTTATCCACCACCCACCACCCCCAGTGGAAGGCAGAGTGAAACCAATACATATTCAAGAAACACATTGTCAGTTCCCATGGAAGACAGGGGACAGCTGATTTGATGAGATATATGTAGGAAATTTGCCAGAGGGAAATAACATTTATTGAATCTTGCATCTCTCTCTCAATTTTGTTCACTTGCCCACAGACTAGTGCCTAGCAAATATTAGCTTGTCTTGGGAGGTGGGCAAGTGGATTAGTAAATCAATGTGTGTGTATGTGTGTGTGTGTGTGTGTGTGTGTGTGTGTGTGTGCACATATATATATATATATATATATATATATATATATATATATATATATATATATATATATATATATATATATATATATATATATATATATAAAGAATACATCCTTTAATGTGTCAGCAGACCAGTTTTTTTTTTTAATTATTCCATACCAACTTCTGTAAGCACACAAGTTTGCAGTTGAACTCAACCTTTCAAATTGGTAACCTGAATCAACCTGGTGACAATGGGCATTAAAATTTCCCTCTGACAAATTTCCTCATCAAATCAGCTGTCCCCTGTCTTCCATGGGAACTGACTCTGTGTTTCTTGAATATGTATTGGTTTCACTCTGCCTTCCACAGACAATAAAGTGTATCACCAGCGACCAATATAAGTATACAGATTAAACTTTTTTTGTCTGATGTGCAAGGCATCATATACATCAAGGTATATTAATGTTTATGCATTTCATATTTCATTACATGAACATTATGTTTAAACTTTTCATATTTCATCATGTGAACAGATGTTTGAGCTTTTCATATTTCATGTGTACTTCATGATCCAGTGAAACTCAATGGTGTCAACATGTCAGCTTCGAAAACAAGGTGGTTTTATTGTTACTGGACTTCACAGTATTATCTTCACTCTGACATATATGTCCAAATATAAAAAAATAATGAGTAAACTCCCATAAATGGAGTACTAACAATACAGACACGGGAAGCCTCTCTAACCATTAAAGATTGCAACCTAAAGCTCACTGTTCTTTTTATCAAAGTGAGTGTGAACAACACAAGCTTTAAAGTGTGAACACCTTTTCTAATGCCTTTTTATACCAAATGCCATAACAAAATGTCAGTTGTGTGTTTTACATTTACAGGCAAGCTGTCAATTAGTAATTTATTTAGTAGCTGTTTCTACCAAAAATGAGATAAGTGTTTGCTTGAGAGAGAGAGAGAGAGAGAGAGAGAGAGAGAGAGAGAGAGACTAAAAATGAGTACAATTACAGTTTTATTGTTCTAGATGTTTGCTAAATAGCTTTAAGTAACACTATACATCCTGACATCATACTAAAATTGCAAATAATGCTAATGCTATTCAGTTCACAGTACACATATTTATCATGAACAAAGCTGTCACCTGTCTAAAAGGCCAATTTTGCCTTTTTCCAACAATGGCTTCTGTAGACAGGTTTGAATATATATATATATATATATATATATATATATATATATATATATATATATATATATATATATATATATATACACACACACACATACACACACATGAATAAAACAATATTAAGAAAAACTCATAAACTGTACTAATATAACTGTCATGTGGTAAATAATATCCCCTGTGAAAAAATCAAGAACTGTTCATGAATTGTTCTTGAACTAGTTCATAAACTGGTTCATGAACGGAAAAATGGCCACTTCATGAACTTTCAGTTCTTGAACTGGTTCATGAATTGTTCTTGAACTAGTCCATGAATTGGTTCGTGAACAGAAAATGGCCACTTTATGAACCTTCAGTTCATGAACTATTCATGAACAAATATAAGAACTGTTCATAAAAAGTTCTTGAACTAGTTCATGAATTGTCCTTGAACTAGTTCATGAACTGGTTCATGAATTGTTCTTGAGCTAGTTCATGAACTAGTACCTGAACAGAAAATGGCCATTTCATAAATCTTCAGAACTGTTCATGAATTGTTCTTGAACTAGTTCATGAACAGAAAATGGTTGCCAGTTCTTGAACAGAAAATGACTAATGACTAAATGGATCTGTAGTTCATGAACTAATGTTATTGCTCATGAACTCTGTTCTTTACAATTTATGGTAGTAAATAACAGGATATTCAAGATTACCTCTTTCTGTGAATTACAAGCTCAGATTGAAGATTCTGATTATAAAAAGATATCCAGGAAAGCTTATGATAAAACATTTCATAGTTTTCCTATCAAAATAACTTTCTCTTCGACTACTAACATGTTTAGTAACAGTCCTCGTGCAAAAAGGGTGTATACAATTTTAGGTTAAATTTTGCATTGCAGATTAGTTTTCTAGAAACTAACAAATATCAAAATACAATTATGCCATTCCTTTTTAAAATTGAAGCACATATTAGTTATTAACAATGGTCAAATTTATTCAGAAAGGTGACATAGAAATGTACTATCATTTGACAATGATATTGGGCACAATTTGGGTGACCAACGCAAAAAAAAAAAAAGAACTGTAGTTAACTTATCCTCAGGACTTCATTCTTGATTTTCTTTATCTTCTTTTCTTCCTCATCTACATGTGGATCGACTCCAAGGAGGAATTTTTTAAATTGTGCTTGAACTTGAATTTCATGAACTGATGTTCATGAACAAGTTTGACTTTTGACAACCAGTTCATAAAAATCATGAAGCTTCATTAACTCAAGAACTTTTTTTCACCTGGGATTACACTTGTCTCTCATCTACCATGCTCCAATAATTCTGATAACTCAGGGATACTCAGCTTACAGTAAAGACAGGTGTTGATCCCATTTAATCTCTTTTAAGAAGAGGCAAACACTTAACTTTATATTAGTTTAAAATAAAAAAAATGACAATCAAAATCTGTAAGTGAAGTCTCATTGCATTACTTGTTTTATCATTAAAAACAGTAGATTTTTCATCATCATTAGTAAATTTTATTGACAAATAATAAATTTTGTAAGATTGTCTTTAACATAATAATGTCACCATAAATAAAATATTTGATAAAGTTTCGGTTGACATATGCTTATCAAGTAAACTCCATGTTTCATTTTATTTTAATTCAATTTCATGTACTCATCATAAAATAAATATGATGTACCCTTTCTTTTTTTCTCACATTTTAGAATTTTGGATAATCTTTGATTTTTTTTCAAAAATCTGCATTAATAAATTCAAAAATAACTTGAAAGTTTTCAAAAATTTACATATTTATCTCTTTTCTTTTTGTTCATTATCTTTTATTTATAAAAATGTAGTGTTTTGAGAACTGTCATGTGCCAATTTTGTTTATTAGCACTAGACATGGAGTCAGTCACTCACTCACTCATCCATGTTTTCTCTAAGAAGTTTAAGGTGACATTTCGATTCTCTGTCTTTAGGAATTAAACACAGCAAGCACACAGTATGGGTTGGACTCAGACAGTTTATGAGTGTAATTCTAACTGTAAACAAGCTTTAGTTTATTTGTGTTTATGATGGATGCACATACATTTATAAGGATTTATTTTGGGTTTTTGCCAGATTGAATAGCACTTTTAAAAAAATCATTGGCTTTAACATAAGGGGATGGAACCTAAGTGGGACTCCTGAGAATATACTGAAGATGTAGCTGACCTGGGCCGTCATCACTTCCATCTTTATTGATGCATGCATGACTACAGCATGTCAGCTTGACAAGTCTGTCCTGTAATTATTGACTTTAATTGACTCTAAAACTATCCAATATCCATTAATATTAAAAGCTATCATACAAAGATTTATGTGAAGGACACTTGATATTATCATTTTCAATTTTTACCAATAACTGCAAGCACACAAAATTTTTATGTTTACCAAAATTTAGTCTTCCTCACTATCTTGCACTTTTATGTTGTGGTTAATGTGTTTGGATTGCCCTGGATTTATTGGTTGATATTTATGGACCCCCTTGCTCTGGACTTTATGCATATGAACCCCTTTGCCCTGAACTTATTAGCTGATATGAATAGAACCCCACCCACCCAATCTGGACTAATCAGTTGATATGTCTGGACACCTTTGCCCTGTACTTATCAGTTGATATGTCTGGACTCCCTTGCTATGGATTTATTGGTTTGAGATGTATTGTAATTCTTTTATTGGTCAGATTTGTGTGTACTAAAAGACATAATACCTATGTAACTCAAGTTCTATCTCACCAAGTTGTGTTGCCTAGCAACACTACACAACACACTGAGTCTTATATATAGGTATCTTCCTTGACTCAAACGCAAGTCATACACAAAATCTGAACAAAGTAAAATATGCAGAACTCAAATTAGTTTGTGGTAACCATTTTTTTTTTCATGCTATAGTTTTCATGACCCTGACCTTTAGCCTATTTACTCCAATAATAAAATTTACTTTTCTAGCATTAATGTAAGCCTCCACACAGAGTTTGATCATGGTCAGAGACACAGAACTTGAGTCATTTTGGAAAAATGTTGGGTTTTTTTTGTTCCTGACAGAGACCTTTCAACCCCAAAATCATATAGGGGTCAACCTTGTTTCAGAACAAGTTAAGTGGCTTGTAAAAATCAGTGTTCCTCATTTAAGTCCACAGATCTTAGCTTCTAACCTCTCTGACCCCAAAATGATTAGGTGGCTTTCATGTCTCAAATCCCAGCCATCCACAAAGTTTGGTCAAAATAGTTGCTAAAGAATTCAATATATCATTCAGGAACAATTTTCTACTTCAAGTCACCTTTCACCTTGTCACCCCCAACTCAACAGGTGTGTGTTTTAATTATCTCAAATTGACATATTCAAGTCAATAAAAAAGTTAGGTCAAGGTGTATGGTAAACAAGTGAAGTTACTGTTTGGAAAAAATTTTCCTTCTTTCAGTCCCTCTGAGGCTGACCTTTTAAGTCTATAGCTGATAGGTTTCTTCTTTGCCTCAGATGCAAGATATTTACAAAATTTGGTAAAGGTAAATGGTGTGAAATGAAAAAGGGAATATAATGATGGACGAAATCATATTATGGTACACTCCGCCTTATTGCAGGCATATAAACTCTATATATAGTGATATTACCTTAAACCCACAACTTAAAAGCAAATCTGAAAGAAAATACATTTATCCACACAGCAAATATTGATCAAAATTGAAATCATAAGAGAAACCAATGTCACTAAAAAAATTTCATAACATTGAGAATGAAGAGATTTTCAGGAAACGAATAACAGCAGGCATGATATTTATGCAATTTGAATCCATGATGTTGACAAATAACTGCAGATTATTGGCACAGAATGCATCATAAGTCATATTTTTCATTTCTAAAAGAACTTTTGCTTCATCTTAAGTTGATTTTGTGGGCTAAAAACATTTGCCAGAACTACTGTCAAATTTATCGGACCCTTAATTTTGTCAAATAATATTGGAAGTATTAATAACTAACAAAAAGTCAATATGAAAATCAATCATAATTAGCAACATATAATGTATATTCAGCTGTGAAGAGTGAAAACCAATATCTGCCACTGTGTACCGTATAAACCCAGATCTGCCACTGTGTACCGTATAAACCCAGATCTGCCACTTTGTAATGTACTGTGTAAACTCAGATCTGCCACTGCATAATGTACTGTGTAAACCCAGATCTACCACTTGTAATGTACTGTGAAAGCCCAAATCTAAAATCAGTCATTGCATACTCTACTGTGAAAACCCAGATCTGCCATTGTGTAATGTACTGTGTAAACCCAGATCTGCCATTTCTTATTCTACTGTGTAAAACAAGATCTGCCATTTCTTACTCTACTGTGTAAAACAAGATCTGCCACTGCATAATGTACTGTGTAAACCCAAATTAGCCACTGCATAATGTACTGTGTAAACTCAGATCTGCCACTGCACACTGCATAATGTACTGTGTAAAGCAAGATCTGCCACTGCATAATGTACTGTGCAAACCCAAATCAGTCATGGCATACTGTACTGTGTAAACCCAAATCAGTCATGGCATACTGTACTGTAAAAATCCAGATCTGCCATAATTGCAAACTGTATATTTTTAAACTCAAAGCTGCAACTGCATATTGTACTGTGTAAACCCAGATATGCCATTGCAAACTGTACTGTGCAGATCCAGATCTGCAATCATAAAATATACTGGTACATCACAGTCAACATTGTTTGTTGGCAATCACATATAGAAGAGAATAAACCCAGATTTATCATTGTGTAATGCATTGGTACATCAGGGTCTACTCTGGTGGTAATTGCAGATAGAACACCCAAATCTGTCACTGTGCAATGCATTTGTACATCAGGGTCTACTTTGATGGTAATTGCAGATAGAACACCCAAATCTGTCACTGTGTAATGCATTGGTACATCAGGGTCTACTTTGATGGTAATTGCAGATAGAACACCCAAATCTGTCACTGTGTAATGCATTGGTACATCAGGATCTACTTTGATGGTAATTGCAGATAGAACACCCAAATCTGTCACTGTGCAATGCATTGGTACATAAGGGTCTACTTTGATGGTAATTGCAGATAGAACACCCAAATCTGTCACTGTGCAATGCATTGGTACATCAGGGTCTACTTTGATGGTAATTGCAGATAGAACACCCAAATCTGTCACTGTGTAATGCATTGGTACATCAGGGTCTACTCTGATGGTAATTGCAGATAGAACACCCAAATCTGTCACTGTGTAATGCATTGGTACATCAGGGTCTACTCTGATGGTAACTGCAGATAGAACACACAGATCTGTCATTTGTGTAAGGCACTAGTATATCAGAGTCTACCTTGATGGCAGCCACAGATAGAACACCCAGATCTGTCATTGTGTAATACAATGTTATATCAGAATCTACACTGATGGAAATCACAAATAGAACACCTAGATCTGTTATTGTGTAATGCAATGATATGTCAGGTCTAATCAGGCAATCACAGGCAGAATATATAGAGATGACACCAATCTCTCAGCACATAATTTGACAGATAATCAGGGTTTAGTTTGCTTGTAATTTGGTAGGCATTATACAAGAAAAATATTGTAATGCTTATTCAGTGTAATTGACCAGAAGACCTGTCAGTTATAATGACAGGGGTAATTTGCTACTTTCATTAATGACTGGTGATGTAGTTAGTCTGCAGAACATGTTAACACTATGTTACTTTGCAGAATATGTTAACACTATGTTACTTTGCAGAATATGTCAACACTATATTACTTTGCAGAACATGTCAACACTATATAAACTTTGCAGAGTATGTCAACACTATATTACTTTGCAGTATATGTCAACACTATATTAATTTGCAGATTATGTCAACACTATATTACTTTGCAGTATATGTCAACACTATATTAATTTGCAGAATATGTCAAAATTATATTAATTTGCAGAAAATGTCAACACTATATTTCTTTGCAGAACATGTCAACACTAAATTTCTTTGCAGAATATGTCAACACTATATTACTTTGCAGAATATGTCAACACTATTTTACTTTGCAGAATATGTCAACACTATATTACTTTGCAGAATATGTCAACACTATTTTACTTTGCAGAATATATCAACACTATATTACTTTGCTAAGATGACAAATAAAGATTGCTCTTTTTATTATTCTGACAAATGTTCTGGGAGGTGGCGTCATGACTGTGGATCTAAAAATTTACACAATAATTTTGTTATCTAAAAGCAATTACTAGCTTAGATGTCTTGAAATAAAAATCAAAATGCTCAGTACTATGCATTATCATCATCATCAGTTTTCAGTGAACAGGACTGATGTTAAATTGCCTTTTTGGAGAATTGTAAGATAAAATAATAAAATTCCAGTTTTCACAACATCTCTGTATTCCGGCTGGCATTATGATGAGGGAAACAGCATAGAGAACATGACATATATCGGCTTCTTCAGATTCTCCAACTTGATAATCTAAAAAAAATAATAAAAAATATATTAGCTGGCATCTTGCCACTATAGACTGGTGGAAACAAAAGAAAATATGTTCCACTGGTGTTTTGTCAAACTTATCTTTAGGTAATAAAAAATCCTTTTTAGAGGTTTCTGAATCTTGGTTAAAAGAAAATATTAAAATTTTCACAAAAGAGCAACTGTACAAAATAACATGTTTTTCTTAAATTCAAAAATTTGAAATTTAGAAAACACAGACCAAGATGTGTTGGTAGATTATGTAATGACACATTGGATTCAAGTTGTTTAATTACTAATTACAAACTGATGAGATCAAGATCTGGCACATAATGTAATGGCTGATTAGGATCTACGTTGTTTGTTCTACTGAATACTCCCAGTAAACCTAATAGATCAAAATCTGCTGGCATGTTACACGATGGCTGATCCAGGTCTCTGCAGTTAACAGATGAATCTAACACCTATGTATATTTTCCAAAATGTATTGTGTATCCATGCACAACTACAAAAAACATGGACTGAGTTATCTAATAACAATTTGGAAAATTTAGGTCCTATCTGGAAAGCAGCTTTCATAGAAACAGGGGCTGAGATATACTGTCCAAAAACAATATCATAAGTCTGAATTTAAATGGAAAGTGGCATTTTTATTTCATACAAGTTTAATAAAATATTTACAGTAAAACCTGTCTGACATAATAATTTCTAAATGCCTGGATATATTGATTATACAGTGTGAACTGTCATGAGAGGCCACTTGTCTTGAGGGACCATGACATTTTTGCAGAGAGGGTAGTATTTGAAGGTCCTACTGTTTTACATTTATGTCAGACATATGACAGAACCTGTCTTGAGAGACCACTCCTTCTGCCAAAAACATCTGGTCTCTTTAGAAAGGTGGTCTCTCAAAACAGGTCATAATACTATATTATCATTAAATCTGGGGTTCATGGCCTGGTCTCTCAAGTCAGGTGGTCTCTCACATAGTAGTCTTTCAAGACAGGCAATATGGTATGACATTGACCTTTTACTTGTATATCACACAGATATGCAGAGGAATGGGTAATCCAACTAAAAAGTGAAGAAACTATAAAATTGGTTATACCAGAAAATGTCAATACAGGGCAATTCCAGACAGATGTTAATCAGATATAGAGTACAATGATGAAGTAAAGACTGATATATTAAATCAGTAAAACATATATATATATATATATATATATATATATATAATATCATATATAATATACACTTATAATTCAAACAATATTTGTAACATACACCTGGAGAGATGGATCTGATGATTTAGGGATATATATATATATATATATATATATATATATATATATATATATATATATATATATATATATATATATATATATATATATATATATATATATATATATATATATATTCAGTGAAACAAAGCATTACATGAAAACATTATTTTTTGATAGCAGTATTGAAAAGTGATTAAAATTTAAAGGTGATAATCAACCAGCAACTCATCTCAATCAGTTTTATGTATTTTTGCATTAGCACTGACTTTTTTGTGTACATTGTAATGGTTAAGTTGCTTGCATTGTACTATGTACACTGAATCGTTGACAAGGATATTGGTTGTCTGCCATGGTACAGTCACTAGGGTTACAGTAAATTTTGAAGGGCTGTAAGAAGTGGAAGCTGTTAATTATGTTCCAAAATGTTGAACAGTAAAAAGAAGAAACAAACATGATTTTTATTTTATTATGGATGAACATAATCTAATATTATCTCATTTAAACTTCAGTCTGATATTTGATTCATTTGATTAACTATCACACCACTAATGCGGGGATGACAAATTTCACTTGCCAGCACTGAAAATATCAAGTGAAAATTTCTGATGATCAATTGAAATTTTCAGCAATGATTTTGGGCTGACAGGTGTTTTAATTTAATGGTATGGACAGATGAATGTAGGTACAGAAACTAATGAAAAAAAGAATGAAGGTATGGAAGCTATGGACAGGTGAATGGATGTATGGAAGCAGCAGACATATGAATTAAGGTATGGACAGATTAATGGAGGTATTGGCTCATTAAGCAACCCCAAGTGAATTTTACGTTACACGATCCACCATCGGAAAAAATCTGAGACAAACCCTATCCTATTCTTGAACTCTTATCATGATCTTCTCAATGACTTTACACATTATGCTAGATTTTATACTGATGGATCAAAGGTTGCTGATAAGGCTGCTGCAGCCTTCGTCAGTGGCAAACACATAACCAAAGAGCGTTTGCCAAATGATGCATCCATATTTTCAGTGGAAATCAGAGCAAAAGACCTTGCTTTGACATTTATCGAATCTAAACACATTCTAAATAGTATTATCTTCTATGACTCATTATCAGTGCTTCAGGCGCTACACAATATCAAACTAGATAATCCACTATTGGTGAATGTTTTGATCAAAAACTCTGAACTTAGTGCCTCAAGCAATATAGTATACTGTTGGCTACCTAGCCATATTGGCATTAGAGGTAACGAAGAAGCAGACCGGGCTGCTAAGATGGCCCTATCTTTAGAACCATCAGATTTTAAATTACCATATTCTGATTTTAAATCTTGTATCAAAAAGTATCTAAGTCAAAAGTGGCAGGTATCATGGGATGATGCAATCAATAACAAACTTCATGCCATCAAACCAAAACCAATCTTGGGAGAATGGACTCCTTCCTACAGAACTATTCGTAGGGAGGAGGTTGTCATTGCAAGAATCAGAATCGGTCATACATACATTACCCACTCACACATACTAAAAGGTGAAGGTCCACCAGAGTGTGTTCCTTGCAATGTACCATTTACTGTTAAACACTTTATTACCACGTGTTCCGACCTGCAACCTATGCGTGATAAATACTATAATGTACACGACATGCAGGAACTTTTTGATACTATTCAAATCACTAGTATTTTAGATTTCCTAAAGGAAGTAAATCTTTATTTTAAACTGTAACTGTATGATCTTACCCAAACTAATTTTTAACTAATGCAAATACCAACTATTATTTACATCGTTCATCAAGATACATCATTTACATTTCCCGTTGATCGGGAACCAATATCTTTAACTGTTACCAACATTTACCATTTTATATTTAACTACTATGGATTTTTTACTATATCGCTGGACGATATTGAACCTTTCTTTTTACAAATATGACCTACTTTATGGCAATAAATAGCCTAAAAGTGCTGGTGCGCCGTTAAAATTAAATCAATCAGGTATGGACAGATGAATGGAAGTATAGACAGATGAATCAGGAGATAAGGAAGCTATGGACATACAAATATAGGTATGGGAGGTATAGACAGATTAATGGAGGTATGGAAGACTATGGATATATGAATAAAGGTATGGACAGATGTATGGAAGTTATAGATAGATAAATGGGGGTATGGGGCAAATGGGATGTGGAAGGTATGGACAGAAAAATGGGGGTATGGGGCAAATGGGGTATGGAAGGTATGAACAGATATATGAGGGTATGTGGTAAGTGGGGTATGGAAGGTATGGACAGATATATGAGGGTATGTGGTAAATGGGGTATGGAAGGTATGGACAGATAAATGGGGTATGGATTAAATGGGGGTATGGAAGGTATGGATAGATAAATGGGGGCATGGGGTAAATGCAGGTATGGAAGGTATGGACAAATAAAAGGGGTTATGGGATAAATGGGGTATGGAAGATATGGTCAGATAAATGGGGGCATGGGGTAAATGGAGGTATGGACAGAAAAATGGGGCTATGGGATAAATGGGGGTATTGAAGGTATGGACAGAAAAATGGGATTATGGGGGTAAATGGTGTATGGAAGGTATGGACATATAAATGGGGGTATGGGGTAAATGGAATATGGAAGGTATGGAAAGATAAATGGGAGTATGGTGCATGAACAGATAAATGGGGGTATGGGATAAATGGGGGTATGGAAGGTATGGACAGATAAATGGAGGTATGGGATAAATGGGGGATGAAAGGTATGGAGAGAAAAATGGGGGTATGGGGTGAATGTGGTATGGAAGTTATGGACAGATAAATGGAAGTATGGGGTAAATGGGGGTATAGAAGCTATGGAAAAATAAATGGAGGTATGGGGTAAATGGGGGTATGGAAGCTATGGACAGATAAATGGGGGTATGGAGTAAATGGAGGTATGGAAAGATAAATGGGGATATGGGGTAAATGTAGGTATGGAATGTATGGACAGATAAATGGGGATATGGGGTAAAGGTAGGTATGGAATGTAGGGACAGATAAATGGGAATATGTGGTAAATGTAGGTATGGAATGTATGGGCAGATAAATGGGGGTTACAGTGACACATTAAAGTCCCATATTTTCATGCATATACTCCACCCACATGTATAATCCTCCCATGCATTAACCAAACAGAAAATTGCTAATCATCTAAAAATATATTTGGTATGTCTCACCCTCCCACCCACCCATACAACTCCTAACATAATTTCAAATGAAATGGCAATGCACTAAAAGCTACATCACAAAGTGACCACCAGATTTTGATGGATGTCTGCACACAAAGATCTAATGATGATAATGCTAGTGGTCATACTGCTGTTATTCCTAGAAGTTGAACATATAGACTTCAGGCTCTTGATATCAATGTGAACCTTTCTTTAAAAGACACTTTGATGCCACTAGAACCTCAGCAAAATGGACACAGAGGTGTGTATATGGGTTGTAATTCTTATGGATTAACACTAACACCATTTACAATGGATTTATCATGGCTGGAATAGGTCAGCAAAATGTACACAGAGGTGTGTATATGGGTTGTAATTCTTATGGATTAACACTAACACCATTTACAATGGATTTATCATGGCTGGAATAGGTCAGCAAAATGGACACAGAGGTGTGTATATAGGTTGTAATTCTTATGGATTAGCACTAACACCATTTACAATGGATTTATCATGGCTGGAATACATCACCAAAATGGACACAGAGGTGTGTATATGGGTTGTAATTCTTATGGATTAACACTAACACCATTTACAATGGATTTATCATGGCTGGAATAGGTCAGCAAAATGGACACAGAGGTGTGTATATGGGTTGTAATTCTTATGGATTAACACTAACACCATTTACAATGGATTTATCATGGCTGGAATAGGTCAGCAAAATGGACACAGAGGTGTGTATATGGGTTGTAATTCTTATGGATTAACACTAACACCATTTACAATGGATTTATCATGGCTGGAATAGGTCAGCAAAATGGACACAGAGGTGTGTATATGGGTTGTAATTCTTATGGATTAACACTAACACCATTTACAATGGATTTATCATGGCTGGAATAGGTCAGCAAAATGGACACAGAGGTGTGTATATGGGTTGTAATTCTGATGGATTAACACTAACACAATTTACAATGGATTTATCATGGCTGGAATAGGTCAGCAAAATGGACACAGAGGTGTGTATATGGGTTGTAATTCTGATGGATTAACACTAACACCATTTACAATGGATTTATCATGGCTGGAATAGGTCAGCAAAATGGACACAGAGGTGTGTATATGGGTTGTAATTCTTATGGATTAACACTAACACCATTTACAATGGATTTATCATGGCTGGAATAGGTCAGCAAAATGGACACAGAGGTGTGTATATGGGTTGTAATTCTTATGGATTAACACTAACACCATTTACAATGGATTTATCATGGCTGGAATAGGTCAGCAAAATGGACACAGAGGTGTGTATATGGGTTTTAATTCTTATGGATTAACACTAACACCATTTACAATGGATTTATCATGGCTGGAATAAGTCAGCAAAATGGACACAGAGGTGTTTATATGGGTTGTAATTCTTATGGGTTAACACTAACACCATTTACAATGGATTTATCATGGCTGGAATAGGTCAGCAAAATGGACACAGGTGTGTATATGGGTTGTAATTCTTAGGGATTAACACTAACACCATTTACAATGGATTTATCATGGCTGGAATAAGTCAGCAAAATGTACACAGAGGTGTGTATATGGGTTGTAATTCTTATGGGTTAACACTAACACCATTTACAATGGATTTATCATGGCTGGAATAGGTCAGCAAAATGGACACAGAGGTGTGTATATGGGTTGTAATTCTTATGGATTAACACTAACACCATTTACAATGGATTTATCATGGCTGGAATAGGTCAGCAAAATGGACACAGAGTTGTGTATATGGGTTGTAATTCTTATGGATTAACACTAACACCATTTACAATGGATTTATCATGGCTGGAATAGGTCAGCAAAATGGACACAGAGTTGTGTATATGGGTTGTAATTCTTATGGATTAACACTAACACCATTTACAATGGATTTATCATGGCTGGAATAGGTCAGCAAAATAGACACAGAGGTGTGTATATGGGTTGTAATTCTTATGGGTTAACACTAACACCATTTACAATGGATTTATCATGGCTGGAATAGGTCAGCAAAATGGACACAGGTGTGTATATGGGTTGTAATTCTTATGGGTTAACACTAACACCATTTACAATGGATTTATCATGGCTGGAATAAGTCAGCAAAATGTACATAGAGGTGTGTATATGGGTTGTAATTCTTATGGGTTAACACTAACACCATTTACAATGGATTTATCATGGCTGGAATAGGTCAGCAAAATGGACACCTTCATTGACCGATGGCAACAAAGCAGAAAAACAGAGTTCACTGAAGCATATCTTGCAAACAGTAACTGACATTTTCAAAGCCAAATTGATTTGACAGCAAGTTCAGCAACAAGAATTAACTTTCTCAACAAAGATTTTATTTCTTTCAATACTACTATTAAAATGCCAATGGATTGGACGCCTAGTTTAACCAATATTAAGTATGTGTATTAAGTAGTGAACAATATTGGAAATATGCATTAATAAAAAAAAATACATGCCATAAAGTTCTTTTTGTGTTGCATTTTTATTGGTTGTAGTTTCATTTATATGAAAGACAGCACAATAGAAACACTTGCATTGATCTATTCCTTTGAAAGACAATAATTGTAATTTGTTCGTATTTAATAGGTGTTGTTGGAATTAACTTCTTAGCATCCATTGTTTCATGCTATTCTAACTTCTGTTGTCAATCTGATTAACATAAACAAACTTTAAAAATTCATTATAACACAATTCAAATGATATTTAATTTAAATTTAAAAACAAACTGATGACTATTGGCTCTATAAAAAAGAACTGCTATACTCTGCCCACTAAGATACCGTGCATGGATGTGTGTGTTTATGTACATTCCTCTATAACCCACAAAATATATACATACAAATGGTAATCTAGATTTATTTTAACGAGAAGAAAGTTTGTTTTTCAACGAGCTATATAAAAAAAAAAACATCCTTATGGATTGGATAAGAGTCAGAAAATGTAAAAATTGTAAATTCTTCATCTGGTTGAACAGAATTATGTTCATGGCAGGAAACTGGTATTTTCAAATCTGTTCATCTTTACTTTGTCCTGTCAAGGCAAGATATATTTATAGAAGTATGTATTTCCTTTTAAAATGAAAAATGTCATTAACATTTGAAGAATTCCAAACATCTCCCAATTTATTAAACATTTGCACTATAGGAAAATACATGCCATTCAAACCTCCATTTGAACAGCAATGGCACCAGTATCACCAGGAAGACTGATAAATGATCCAAGGAACTTTTATTTAATTATGTCATGACCCCAATTAAATTACGACCAATAATGTCTCAGCAGCATGTGATTTATAAATAGATTAGAATGGTAGTCAGTGAAAGTTGACGGGAATTGGTGAAGGCATTTAAAATCTTTCTTCTGAATGCAAATTTACAAAATTATTCTTATTAAAAATAATTAATCATATCTACTCATAGAAATATCAGCTGTCGTCTTTGATTTGGTGTGATAAAGTATGAATAAAGCTATAGTTCAATATGTGTGTGATTAGACTTTTAACATAGTTTTAAAAAATTTTTAGCGATATAGCTGCGATGTCTGCAGTGTGGCAGTTTATAGTGATGTCTAGCACTGGGGCATCATTCCGCAGACATGTAACATGATGTCCCACCCAGTCACATTATCCTGACACTAGAAGTACCAGCCCGAACACTATTCTCTTAATGCTGAGTGCCAAGCAAGGCAGCTGTTAGGACCATTTTTTAAATAAGTCTTTGGTATGACTTGCCCAGGGTTTGAACCAGCGACCTCCTACAACCGAGGCAGATGCTCTAACCACTAGGCAACTGGAGCAGTATTATAGATTATAAAGGCTAGAGTTTAAAAAAAAAAAAACAAGTGACTTGGATTGAGCCTAAGAGGTCAGAAGAAAAATTACAAGATGTTAACATTCTCTCTGAAGCGGAACATTTCTCCAGGCTGGACTAATACCTTGAATACTGAAGTGTCACTGTACAAGGAAATTCTATTAAGAAATTAAGGGCTACATGTAAAACTGCAACTTTTTGATTTAGCATAAAATCCTTGCATCATATTATATATTTATGTAAAGGGTCATATATCAGATGATCAATTTAAAATCATTGTCTTCATGTAACGTCTTAATGATATCGATTAATTTTAGTGCCTTGTCTGCATCAAGTACAAATAAAAGTAGGCATCCATTGTGAAATGTTACACAAAAAATGGGTTGGTAATTTATGACAACTGATGCAAGCTAGATATTAATTATCTTATTAAAGGCAGAAAACACAGATTTATTCTCAAGTTCAAATCTGCTCCACTGGACTTGGGGACAAGTAAATTCCAAAGATTTCCTCAGTAGAGTCAATTATTACCAGGTCCTGAATGAGAGAAGAAGTGTTTTTCCTGAGATCTGGTGTAATTAGCCAATCATAACTCAAGAATTCATCATGTGATCTATTAAGAATGCATTATGGGACTGCAGATGTGGTGTAAGTAGCCAATCATAACTCAAGAATTCATCACATGATCTATTAAGAATACATTATGGGACTGCAGATGTGGTGTAAGTAGCCAATCATAACTCAAGAATTCATCAGGTGATCTATAAGAATGCATTATGGGACTGCAGATGTGTAATTAGCCACTCATAACTCAAGAATTCATCTATTAAGAATACATGATGGGACTGCAGATGTGGTGTAATTAGCCAATCATAACTCAATAATTCATCATGTGATCTATTAAGAATACATTATGGGACTGCAGATGTGGTGTAATTAGCCAATCATAACTCAATAATTTATCTATTAAGAATACATGATGGGACTGCAGATGTGGTGTAATTAGCCAATCATAACTCAATAATTCATGTGATCTATTAAGAATACATTATGGGACTGCAGATGTGGTGTAAGTAGCCAATCATAACTCAAGAATTCATCATGCGATCTATTAGAATGCATTATGGGACTGCAGATGTGGTGTAAGTAGCCAATCATAACTCAAGAATTCATCATGTGATCTATTAGAATGCATTATGGGACTGCAGATGTGGTGTAAGTAGCCAATCATAACTCAAGAATTCATCATGTGATCTATTAGAATGCATTATGGGACTGCAAATCTGGGTTGAAGCTGTTTCCAGTAAGATGCATGAAGTACACAAGTAAACACTATAGTGTTAGAGGGGAAGAAAAGAAAATCAAAACACTGTTGATCATGGAAATTAAATTACACACATAAAACAGAATATTACTTGTAAATATTAGGATATTATCATTTTTCTTATGTTTAGAATGATAAATAATCATTAGGCCTCAGGACCAAGCAAAGTGAATATCTAATAATATAAAAAGGCATGCAAGTTTCCAGCCATGCATTTTTTTCTAGTCCATGCAGAGGACTTACTTGAATTTGCTGTGGAAAGAAAAATTACAGATCATCACACAGTAATCAAGACCACATGACCTGCCTACCAGTTTTGATTGGTGACAAATGTATGCTGCTAGTCTATAATCAGTGGCACCTACAGTCTATAATCAGTAATACCTCATTAGCCCTTGTCAATCAATAACAGTCCACTAACCTAGTACATGCTAAAATATAGGGTGAAAATTGCTCACAAATTTCCCAGTTGAAATTTTTTGCAAAATTACCCATTTCAGACTATTATATGCAATTCCATAAGGTTTTTTTTCTTTCAAGCATATCAATGCCAAAAATTTTGAATCTATATTGTATACTTGCCTTTGAGTCCGTTCTGCAGGCTGCACAGACACAGAACTGTCCTTGCATCTATCAGATCTGTATCTATGATGTTTGTTAGGAATAATCACAAATAACACAGATCTATCAGGGCATAATTTGATGGCATATTATGGTCTATGGCATTGGAAACTGGACTTGATTTACAAGGTAGCAGATATGGTAAATAAACTTGCAGTAAAAATAACTGTTTTACATGTATTTCATTAGGTATTTTACAGACAAAACAAAATTGGCAATTTTGGTGACTAATGGAATTTTCTGTTTGCTACTTTTACTTTGGTGACTAAGGATTTAGGAGTTGTACTTTTAAAGGAGGTAAGTATAATGAAATTCACTCTCCACTTAAGGAGGTAAAGTATAATGAAATTCACTCTCCACTTAAGGAGGTAAAGTATAATGAAATTCACTCTCCACTTAAGAAGGTAAAGTATAATGAAATTCACTCTCCACTTAAGGAGGTAAAGTATAATGAAATTCACTCTCCACATAAGGAGGTAAAGTATAATGAAATTCACTCTCCACATAAGGAGGTAAAGTATAATGAAATTCACTCTGGTGGCGCACTACAGTTTCGTATTTAGCATAGGGTTAAAATTTTAAAGACAAAGAGTTTCCCCGGGTTTTCTCACTAGTTATACTGGTTATTTAAAAGAGACTTTGTATATCTTAGGTGTTGTTCAAAGAACCTTTAATTCTCTTTATTTTGATGTATGATTGATGGGTATAATATGGGTTAGAGAGTATACAGCTTGGCCTTACTCCAGATGTGCATCTTTCAAAAAAGTGCTAGCTCTACTTGCTCATTTTCACTTTTCGAACTTCAGAGGTAAATTGTAAAAAAAAAGAGCCGATAACTTTTTTTACATTTTATGTATTTGGTAATTCAGTCATTGCACTTTTAGAAGCTGGTATTATCTAGTTTGGCAACATTCATTTTCCATATTTTAATAGCTGCCAAGAATAGTGTACTTTAGACAAATTTAGGTTGATTTTTGGAGCACAAGGGAGCAGTCATTTTAGTTAGCAGTGTCCTAAGATCATTTAAAATTTCCAAAAGTACAATATCCAAAGAAATTTCATCCACATTACATGAAAGTAGTATATAGGTATGCCAACATTCTCTCCACTGTGCATGTTTAAAATGCAAACAACTTCACCTTACATACATCACTCTCTCAAAAGTACATAATAACTGGTGAGCGCCACCTCTCCACTTAAGGAGGTAAAGTATAATGAAATTCACTCTCCACTTAAGGAGGTAAAGTATAACGAAATTCACTCTCCACTTAAGGAGGTAAAGTATAACAAAATTCACTCTCCACTTAAGGAGGTAAAGTATAACGAAATTCACTCTCCACTTAAGGAGGCAAATTATAATGAAATTAACTCTGGTGGCGCTCACCAGTTATTATGTTCTTTTGAGAGAGTGATGTATGTAAAGTGAAGTTGTTTGTATTTAAAACATGCACAGTGGAGAGAATGTTGGCATACCTCTATGCTACTTTCATGTAATTAAGAAATTAAGAGCTACATGTAAAACTGCAACTTTTTGATTTAGCATAAAATGTGGATGACATTTCTTTGGATATTGTACTTTTGGAAATTGTAAATGATCTTAGCACACTGTTAATTAAAATGACTGCTCCATTGTGCTCTAAAAATCAACCTGAATTTGTCAAAAATAAATTTCTTTTGGCAGCTATTAAAATAGGGGAAATAAATATTGCCAGATTAGACAATACCATCTTCTGAAAGTGCAATGAATGAATTAACAAATATATAAAATGTAAAAAAAAAGTTATCAGCTCTTTTTTTTTACAATTTACCTCTGAAATACAGGAAGTGAAAATAAACAAGTGGAGCTAGCATTGTTTTGAAAGGTGCACATGTGGAGTAAGGCCAAGCTGTATACTCTCTAACCCATATTACATGCATCAATCATACATCAAAATAAAGGGAATTAAAGGTACTTTGAACAATACCCAAGATATACAATGTCTTTTTTTAATAACCAGTATAGCTAGTGAGGAAACCCGAGGGAATTCATTTTTCTTTAAAATTCTAACCATATGTAAAATACAAAACTGTAGAGCACCATCAAACTAATCAAATTTCTCCACTGTTCAAAATCCCACAATACTGTAATTTTTAACAACTCATCAACAAGATAAGGTGATGTATATACTAGTCATAAATATTACAAGGGAACAGATGTCAAGAAAAATATCAATATTAATAATAAATATTAAAACTCATCAATAAATGCAGACTTTGAATGTAGGGTTGATTTTATCATTTCACATGGTTTGAGAAATGTATCCATTATATTAACATATGGGCCACAGATAAGACTAGACCATAATGTTAATATATGGGTTAGACTAGACCATAATGTTAATATATGGGTTCGATTAGACCATAATGTTAATATATTGGTTAGATTAAACCATAATGTTAACACATGGGCTAGACTAGACCACATTGTTAATATACAGGTTAGACTAGACCACATTGTTAATATACAAGTTAGACTAGACCATAATGTTAACATACAGGTAAAACTAGACCATAATGTTAACATATGGGTTAGACAAGACCATAATTGTAATGCATGGGTTATACTAGACCATGCAATATCAACTTATGGGTTGACTAGACTTGACCATAATGTTAACATGGATTAGACTAGACCCTAATGTTAACACATGGGTTTGACTAGACTAGACTTTAATGTTAACACATGGGTTGGACTAGATCTTAATGTTAACACATGGATTAGACAAGACTAGACCTTAATGTTAACACATGGGTTGGATTAGATCTTAATGTTAAAACATAGGTAGATCAAACAAGACCGTAATGTTAGCACTTGGGTTAGACTACACAAATGTTAAAACAAGGACTAAACTAGACCAAATCATAATGTTAACACATGGGTTAGATTAGATCTTAATGTTAACACATGAGTTAGAAAAGACTAGACCATAATGTTAAAACATGGGTTAGATGAGACCTTAATGTTAACACATGGGCTAGACTAGATCTTAATGTTAAAACATAGGTTAGATCAAACAAGAACATAATGTTAGCACATGGGTTAGATTATATATTAATGTTAACACATTTGTTAGAGAAGACTTAAGGCCATAATGTTAAAACATGGGTTAGATGAAACCCTAATGTTAACACATGGGCTAGACTAGATCTTAATGTTAACACATGGGCTAGAATAACCTAGATCATAATGTGAACATGTGGTTTAGACTGGACCATTACTTTAACACATGGGTTAGACTAGATCATAAAGTTAACACAAAGATTAGACTAGATCATAATGCTAACACATGGATTAGACTAAATCATAATGCTAACACATGGATTAGACTAGATCATAATGCTAACACATGGATTAGACTAGATCATAATGCTATCACATGGATTAGACTAGATCATAATGCTAACACATGGATTTGACTAGATCATAATGCTAACACATGGATTAGACTAGATCATAATGCTAACATATGGAGTAGACTAAATCATAATGCTAACATATGGATTAGACTAGATCATAAGGCTAACACATGAATTAGACTAGATCATAATGCTAACACATGGATTAGACTAGATCATAATGCTAACACATGGATTAGACTAGATCATAATGCTAACACATGGATTAGACTAGATCATAATGCTAACATATGGATTAGACTAAATCATAATGCTAACATATGGATTAGACTAGATCATAAGGCTAACACATGAATTAGACTAGATCATAATGCTAACACATGGATTAGACTAGATCATAATGCTAACATATGGATTAGACTAAATCATAATGCTAACATATGGATTAGACTAGATCATAAGGCTAACACATGAATTAGACTAGATCATAAGGCTAACACATGAATTAGACTAGATCATAATGCTAACACATGGATTAGACTAGATCATAATGCTATCACATGGATTAGACTAGATCATAATGCTAACATATGGATTTGACTAGATCATAATGCTAACACATGGATTAGACTAGATCATAATGCTAACATATGGATTAGACTAAATCATAATGCTAACATATGGATTAGACTAGATCATAAGGCTAACACATGAATTAGACTAGATCATAAGGCTAACACATGAATTAGACTAGATCATAATGCTAACACATGGATTAGACTAGATCATAATGCTAACACATGGATTAGACTAGATCATAATGCTAACACATGGATTAGACTAGATCATAATGCTAACATATGGATTAGACTAAATCATAATGCTAACACATGGATTAGACTAAATCATAATGTTAATACATGGATTAGACTAGATCATAATGCTAACACATGGATTAGACTAGATCATAATGCTAACACATGGATTACACTAAATCATAATGCTAACACATGGATTAGACTAGATCATAATGCTAACACATGGATTAGACTAGATCATAATGCTAGCACATGGGTTAGACATTAGATTAGACTAGATCATAATGCTAACACATGGATTAGACTAGATCATAATGCTAACACATGGATTAGACTAAATCATAATGTTAATACATGGATTAGACTAGATCATAATGCTAACACATGGATTAGACTAGATCATAATGCTAACACATGGATTAGACTAAATCATAATGTTAATACATGGATTAGACTAGATCATAATGCTAACACATGGATTAGACTAGATCATAATGCTAACACATGGATTAGTCTACATCATAATGCTAACACATGGATTAGACTAGATAATAATGCTAACATATGGATTAGACTAAATCATAATGCTAACACATGGATTAGACTAGATCATAATGCTAACACATGGATTAGTCTACATCATAATGCTAAGATATGGATTAGACTAGATGAGATTTTCTGTTTCCAGTAATGTATGTACATGCTGATAAGTCAGTTTCAATTATAAACACAGACCCTTGTTTGCCATTTCAGATCATGAAGTACCAGTATGTTGTCCGTTCTACTGATTACTCCTAACAAACTGTATAGACACAGATCTGACGTCATATTTGCAGTGAGGCTAGACTTAGAAATGATCACCAGTATGTCGATTGAGTGAAAACATTAGATTCACTAAATAGACTCCATCTTGCAATATAATTCTCTTATCAATAAATTTTTCAGAATTAATCTTGATTGATGAAAAAAAAAATCTTAACATGTTACTTGCCCATAAAATTAGTCCTAAATGAAAACTAGCAGTCAAGAATTACTTTATTAATTGTCACAAGTCAAGGGTCCAAAGGGATACTAATCATGTAAATCAGCACTTGAAAAGCTAATATCATGTTCTGGTGGATTCAATGTCAGTGATAAAGAAAGTATGGGTTTCTCACAAATTATGGGTGATGTGATTCATTCTGATGAAAGCCAGTGGTGAATTTGGTGGTATGATCAATGTAGGAATAAACCACTACGATTAAAAGAAGAAGGGCTCAAAGCGAAACTACCTGCTGAAATTCCATCCATGATGTTTTTGATGACAACGCTGTCAGTTAGTGTTCATGAATTCTTATAACAGGTAACAATTAACTTGCATACCAAATCTTATAAAAATATGTTGGCTGATATATACACCTTTGACATCAGACCAATTGGACATGAAAATATTTCTGGCAGGCAGCAATCATATAATATTATGCCCTGCCAAAAAATTAGGTGTTTCCTAAAAAAGGCTTGAAAAACATGAATTTTGCATATTTTCAATTAATTTTGACTGTCACACTAAAGAACTGTCATGTATTCCTTAAAGTCAGTAGAATTTTTGAAGAGTCATTTGGATTGCAGTAAATTTACGAATTTCAGAAACTAAAAAACCCAAAAGAAAAATAAAGCAAACAAAGACAAACAAAATCAGTTTTTACCAAATGCTTTACTTCACTTCCATACTGTATTCTGAAGTATTATATATGAATTTAAAAACTGTCATGAGAATATACAGAACATCTTTTTACTACTGTCAACAATATCAAAAACATTGAAAAGGCATCTATTTGGCTTTTACATCTATCAATGGAAGCAAGACATTAAAATATGACACAAAGTGAAACAAACAGAATCACAATTTTATCAACACAGACACACTTTTCATTGTACCTGTAAATCCTTTTCAATGTAAATCGTGACGGTAATGAAATGTAAGTTTAAACTCATTAAATGTTTAGCAGAAAAAAGGACCCATGCAAACTTTACTTTACGGAATGTTACGCTGCTGCAGAAATAAAACGCAAAATTTAATACAAACTATTACCATGGATAGCAATTGCACCTGAACGTTACGATGTTGTCTCATCATTTGTGTGAAGCAGATAAGTTATAAAAAAGACAAAGAAAATAAGCTAACCTCACTCTTGCTTGTTTTCTCTCCCAGGCCAAACTTGTGGGTGAGAACTCCTGTAGTGAAGATCTGATTTTCTCCATTTACCAGATGCTGGACTGTGATACAGTATCGTACTTCCCTGTCGGCTCGCATTGAGAAAGTGTGTCTCTCACACTGACGGAAGCTGAGGATGGGATCTCCTGGCTTTAAGCGCTAAATATAAAATTTAACTTTAAATTTTCTGTGCATTTTATCATTCCAACTATAAAGTGTTACAATTTTTAAATTACATAAAACAATATTCTGACATGAAAATCTGGACAACTTGTTGCATCATGACTTTTTGATTGAACTGAACAAGGGCATTGCATGAATGTAAGGCAAAGTTATGTAAGACAGCTTGTTAGATTCAAAGAATTTTGTGACTAAATCATACACAACCATCAGGTTTTCTCATGCTGGTTGAACACAGCATATTCTTTTTTTTAAGGTAATTGCTATAAATTCTGTCCTAAATCATTGATCACATAGGAATATTGTGAAATGCATTTTAATGTGTGCACACATTTCCTGAAGCACTCAGGAAAAGTCCAAGTGACTTGTTTAATTAAGACAGGAACATTTACACAAAAAAAATCATACCTCATCTCTATATATTAAAACTTGTCTTGAAAGATCACCCTTCTTTCAAGAAATCATGGTCTCTGAAGTTGTGGTCTCTCATGACAGGTTACAATGCTAATAATGAATAAATCTGTGCACATTGATAATATTAAGTTCTCTCAAGACAGGTGGTCTCATAGCAGTGGTCTTTCAAGACAGGTGGTCTCATAGCAGTGGTCTTTCAAGACAGGTGGTCTCATAGTATTGGTCTTTCAAGACAGGTGTTTTCATAGCAACAATCTTTCAAGACAGTTGGTCTGAGCAGTGGTCTTTCATGACAGGTGGTCTCATAGCACTGATCTTTCAAAACAGATGGTCTCATATCTCTGATTTTGCAAGACAAATGGTCTCATAGCACTGATCTTTCAAGACAGATGGTCTCATAGCACTGATCTTTCAAGACAGATGGTCTCATAGTATTGGTCTTTCAAGACAGATGGTCTCATAACAGCAATCTTTCAAGACAGTTGGTCTGAGCAGTGGTCTTTCAAGACAGATGGTCTCATAGCAGTGGTCTTTCATGACAGGTGGTCTCATAGCAGTGGTCTTTCAAGACAGGTGTTTTCATAGCAGCAATCTTTCAAGACAGGTGGTCTCATAGCAGTGGTCTTTCAAGACAGGTGGTCTCATAACAGTGGTCTTTCAAGACAGGTGGTCTCATAGCAGTGGTCTTTCAAGACAGGTGTTTTCATAGCAGCAATCTTTCAAGACAGGGGGTCTCATAGCAGTTGTCTTTCAAGATAGTTATTACAGTACTAGTAATCGCTAGACACTGGGTTACAAAAGTGTCTTCCTTTAGTTACAACAGCAATTCCTAAATGACACATGAATGGGCCTCAAAGTTTACCTTATTTCATGTGCTAGGATGATGATTGGTCCTAAATTTGTGCACTCATCACATACCTCATAACTTCACACCTAAATAGTTGTACCCTGTCTGAAAGAATGAACATGAAAAAAACCAAGCTAACTGGATTGCAGTGGCTGAGTGGTATAAGGCGCTCACTTTTACTGACCTATGATATATCCATCCATGAGAGTTCATACTTGCCCAGTGTGGATACGTGAGAAAGCTTGCCAGTTACGCTTCCCTATTCTTCCTGCATGAAATATCCTGGCCATTACCTATAGTCTATCATTAAGTGAAAATGGTGTCAAAAGCCCATAACAACAGTGTCAAAATCCCATAACGACAGTGTCAAAAGCCCATAACAATGGTGTCAAAAACCCATAACGACAGTGTCAAAATCCCATAATGACAGTGTCAAAATCCCATAACGACAGTGTCAAAGTCCCATAACGACAACCAATTTCATTTCCTCATTAAATACTGGCTTATGTGATCATGAAACTTTCCTTTAGAAATATGAATCTTCAATAAATTTTTTTGTATTTAAATTTGGCTGAAATATGCACTTCATTTTTAGGTTTTTAATATTTAATCTGGACATCCCTTGTATGCAATGTCAGAAGTATTATTATTATAGTACAGGCAAATATAAAGCATCTCAAATTGATTGACCACAGAGATGAATGAGAGAGAGAGAGAGAGAGAGAGAGAGAGAGAGAGAGAGAGAGAGAGAGAGAGAGAGAGAGAGAGAGAGAGAGAGAGAGAGAGAGAGAGAGAGAGAGATATATGCAGTTATGATAGATGATAGAAAAGGAAGAAAATCTGCACTAGAGGAAACCTACATGTTGATTCCCTGGTCATGTTCAGGTATCAATTATTATTTTTTAAAAGTGGATAAAATCAGTTTTTATATTGAACTCTGATTGGTACATATTAAATATATTTTATGCTTTTGTGTCAGCTTTTTACTTTATGTATCAGAAGGCAAAAACTTCATCCTTTGTCATAAATACATCAATTCACACTAATATTAGCTTGAACTAATGCAAGCAAAAATGTAAAAAAAAATTAACAGCAGCACAGCTACATGACAAAGAGCAAAAAAAACCCCAAGGATTGGCAGTGAGGTAAATCTCATTATACCAATAAATCTCATGATAACAGCAAGGAAAATCACTTGATAACAGTGAGGTGAATCTCATGATAACAGTGAGATAAATATAATAACAGTGAGGTGAATCTCATGATAACAGTGAGATAAATATAATAACAGTGAGGTGAATCTCATTATAACAGTGAGATAAATATAATAACAGTGAGGTGAATCTCATGATAACAGTGAGATAAATATAATAACAGGAGGTGAATATCATGATAACAGTAAGATAAATATAATAACAATGAGGTGAATCTCATGATAATAGTGAAATAAATATAATAACAGGAGGTGAATATCATGATAACAGTGAGATAAATATAATAACAGTGAGGTGAATCTCATGATAACAGTGAGATAAATATAATAACAGGAGGTGAATATCACGATAAACAGTAGATGTCTATCTTTGAAAAAAGGATTATATTGAACAATACAGGCCTTGCATGCAGACCAAATATATACGAACTGAATCTGATTACATGTATTAAGTACAACGCTATATGTCATTTGATAAATGTGAAATGTACAGCCTCCTCCAGAGAGATCAGAAGTTTAGGTGAGAAAAAAAGAAACAGAATTAAAATTTGGAGACCTCAGTCATAAAGTCTCTCTATGATGGATCATAACTGACTTCTAAGATATGGTCAAAAATGCTTTACTTCTAAGAGTGGTGAATCTCATCAGAATCATTAAGTTTGCCTTTATCCACACAATAAACTTAAAATCCATAGATACTGCCAAGTATAGGAGAATTTTGAGATTAGTGTGGCAACAATGAATCTTTCTATATTCAACTGCTCTTTACCACAATGGCCATGGGAAGGAAGTTGTACATTGCACATGTGTAAACTGCAGTCAATGATAAGCTCAACCCAAATTTATAGTACTTGGATATATGGTAAAGCATAAAACCTTTTACAAAACCTGAATAAATAGTCTTTCAGTCAGACCGTGAAAGTCTATATTTTTCTGATTTAGTTGAGGCAGAAAGCAAAAGGATAGCTACCATAGAAAGAGATCTACTTTACTGATGAAATTTCTGTATATTTTACTGGGTTTCAGATGGAATAGAATGGGTTATTGTTGATATACACATGAAATGATAATGAAGATGTGAAAATGCGCATGTATTACTAGACTGAAAAAAAGATTATGTATTTTTCACTCTGTATATTTTGCTAATCAGTTCATTTTTTAAATAATTCTACTATGAAGGAAAACCTGGTTATAACAATATTTTATGACTATTCAAATCTCAATAGGATGACATTATTCTGTGAACAATCTATTTATACACAAATCGCTGTACAAATGCACAATGCTTAGTACAAATTCCAAAGACCTACATGAAATTTGTGTCCCCTTAAATATATTTTATTACTATGTACCTAATACTGAAAACTTATAGCTTACATAACATCTTGAAATTTTGGCCTGGTAACCTTTTATAAATTGTAGTTAAAAAAATATCTTACATTTATTAACCAAGTGTTAACTATTTGTTATGACATGTATATACTTTCTGTGCTAATGTTGTCTGCTTCCTGTTTGTACAGGTACAGTGTATATTACCATCTATTAATGTTGTCTGCTTCCTGTTTGTACAGGTACAGTGTATATCACCATTTATTATTGTTGTCTGCTTCCTGTTTGTACAGGTACAGTGTATATCGCCATCTATTAATGTCTCATGTGTTTATCATATTTAATGCTTTTGTCCATAACAAATCCATAGAGCATTATTTTACAGTGTGAAACCCTTTTAATGAAATACACTGTACATACAGCACTCTCATTATAGTACAGTCTATGAGATGCTATGTATATTTAATTTGCATTTTTTTAGGGTTTTTTTTTCTCCATGACTGTATGGTGTGTGTTCATGTTGAACAAACCAATCATTTTTTTTTTAGTAAACAAATAATACATAGATAATATTTTTATAAGAGTGTGGGTTAAATATTAGGATCATTATCTTGCTCTGAGTTCATTACATAATGTTTACCATGTTCTTATTATAATTTTAGTAACAGATTTTATCTTGTAAACAACCCAAAGTGTTCTGGAATGAAAACTTCTACTAAAAGGACATAGTATTTTCAAGAAGTACTATTGTGACCTATGTCAGCTAGAGGTGATTGTAACCTATTTAACTTGGTAAATTATTCATTCATTCATGTGATAACATCAGAAGGAAGAATTATTTTTTATGTTGCATTCAGTTTTTGATTTGGGTGGAATCTTTTACTCAAATTATTATTCACTGGAAATACAAAGTGTTCTTAAATAATATTTTTGGACAGAAACAAAAAAATTACTTGTTGAATATTACAAAACTTGTTAGTGTTCACTCTTTCTACTTTAATATTTAAGACCAGTCATAATAGAGAGACATAAATTAGACTTTGTCTTATGTACAAATGGCATTCCTACTATATGTACTATAAACAACATTCCTATTTCATGTACTAATGAACTTACTACTATACTTTATGCACTAATGACATTCCTATTTCATGTACAAATGACATTACTATTTCATGTACTAATGAATTTCCTATATCATGTACTAATCAAATTTCTATTTCATGCAATAATGACATTCCTATTTCATGTACTAATGACATTTCTACTTCATTTACTAATAACATTCTTATTTCATGTACTAATGATATTCCTATTTCATGTACTAATGACATTCCTATTTCATTTACTAATAACATTCTTATTTCATGTACTAATGACATTCCTATTTCATGTACTAATGACATTCCTATTTCATGTACTAATAACATTCCTATTTCATGTACTAATGACATTTCTATTTCATGTACTAATGACATTCCTATTTCATGTACTAATGACATTCCTATTTCATGTACTAATAACATTCCTATTTCATGTACTAATGACATTTCTATTTCATGTACTAATGACATTCCTATTTCATGTACTAATGACATTCCTATTTCATGTACTAATAACATTCCTATTTCATGTACTAATGACATTTCTATTTCATGTACTAATGACATTCCTATTTCATGTAACAATCACATTCCTATTTCATGTATTAATAACATTCCTATTTCATGTACTAATGACATTCCTATTTCATGTACTAATGACATTCCTATTTCATGTACTAATAACATTCCTATTTCATGTACTAATGACATTTCTATTTCATGTACTAATGACATTCCTATTTCATGTACTAATGACATTCCTATTTCATGTACTAATGACATTCCTATTTCATGTACTAATGACATTTCTATTTCATGTACTAATGACATTCCTATTTCATGTACTAATGACATTCCTATTTCATGTACTAATAACATTCCTATTTCATGTACTAATGACATTTCTATTTCATGTACTAATGACATTCCTATTTCATGTAACAATCACATTCCTATTTCATGTACTAATAACATTCCTATTTCATGTACTAAAAACATTCCTATTTCATGTACTAATGACATTCCTATTTCATATACTAATGACATCCCTATTTCATGTACTAATGACATTTCTACTTCATGTACTAGTGACATTTCTACAATATGTAATAAAGACATTCTTATTTCATGTACTAATGATATTCTTATTTCATTTACTAATGACATCCCTATTTCATGTACTAATGAACTTACTACTATATGTACTAATAACATTTCTACTATATGTACTAATAACATTCCTATTTCATGCACTAATAACATTCAAATTTCATGCACTAATGACATTCCTATTTCATGTACTATTGACATTCCTAGTTCATGTACTATTGACATTTTTATTTTATGTACTTATATCATTTCTACTATATGTACTAATGATATTTCTACTTCATGTACTAATGACATTCCTATTTCATTTACTATTGACATTCCTAGTTCATGTGCTAATGACATTTCTATTTTATATACTAATGACATCCCTATTTCATGTACTAATGACATTTCTACTTAATGTACTAATGACATTCCTATTTCATGTACTATTGACATTCCTAGTTCATGTACTAATGACATTTCTATTTTATGTACTAATGACATCCCCATTTCATGTACTAATGACATTTCTACTTCATGTACTAATGACATTCCTATTTCATGTACTATTGACATTCCTAGTTCATGTACTAATGACATTTCTATTTCATGTACTAATGACATCCCTATTTCATGTACTATTGACATTCCTAGTTCATGTACTAATGACATTTCTATTTTATGTACTAATGACATTCTTATTTCATGTACTAATGACATTTCTACTTCATGTACTAATGACATTCCTATTTCATGTACTATTGACATTCCTAGTTCATGTACTAATGACATTTCTATTTTATGTACTAATGACATCCCTATTTCATGTACTATTGACATTCCTAGTTCATGTACTAATGTCATTCCTATTTTATGTATTAATGACATTTATACTTCATGTACTAATGACATTTTTACTTCATGTACTAATGACATTTCTACTATATGTACTAATGTCATTCCTATTTCATCTACTAATGACATTCCTATTTCATGTACTAATGACATTCCTACTTAACTGCATGTTTGTCTGTATTTACATTGGCATAAGAATGTATATGGTATGTACAAACGAGATAATTTCAAGCTCTTTCGTACCAGTCAGGTTTGAGATTTAATCTCAGTTCACAATACATATGGCTGCCCAATTTCTCCAAGATCTGTTTTATGCAGTTATGGAAATTTTCTAAGTGAGTGACTTTATAAGAAATAAGGTTTTGCATTTACTGCATATCCCATTTATCTTTTTATGCTTTTTGAATATATTTAGCTATTTCATGCAGACGGGATTCAAAGGAAATTTGAAAATGGATTCAGATCATAGACATGGGGACACGTGTGAAAATGCCTCCATAATTAACAGTTACAATGTGTGGAAATTCGGAAATATGGATTACAAATCTGGTGAACAATGTAAAATTAAATGGATATAGATATGGATAAATAATAAATGGATATGTAATAAATGAATATGTAATAAATGGATATGTAATAAATGAATATGTAATAAATGGATATAGATATGGATATGTAATAAATGGATATGTAATAAATGGATATGTAATAAATAAAAATATGTTTGAAGCAGAGAATATGCAGAAAAGAGAAATGTGCATCTGTAGCTGCTTGTAAGATGCAGGGACATTGCTTGATGAACAACAAGGGAAGATAATTATAGAAAACAACAAGGGAAGATAATTATAGAAAATGAAATGGCATTATTGATAAAAGTTCTATACTAAAAGCAAGGGTTACCTATGTTAATGATTCACTGAGCATGGCAAATACCTATAAGGTAGATGAATACATTAGTGCTTTAACTTAAGCTTATCCTAATTTCCAATAAAATTCAATATAATATATTAGAACTACCTGGAGAGAATTATTTTTCAATATCAAGCATAACATTTTTGCCCAGGTTTTTCATAAGATGTGAAAGTCAATAAATCTAAAACATTTATGCACAAGTTGATTTTAGATTTAACAAATATGTACTTGATTCAAAAAAGACATATTTAAATATCTGTTTTGATGAAAATTAACTTGAATATATATATATATATATATATATATATATATATATATATATATATATATATATATATATATATATATATATATATATATATATGTGTGTGTGTGTGTATGTGTGTGTGTTTGTGTGCATATGTGTGTGTGTATATACACACACACACACATAAATACAGAGAGAGAGAGAGAGAGAGATAAATGAACACAAGTGAGAAAAGGGCTACTATTAATGACAGAGTATGGGTGTGTATGGATTCATAAGAGATTTGAAAGAAACATTAAAAGATTAAGTCATAAGAAATATTATTGAAAATCATGAATGCTTTGCTGATATGAATATCAGTGTTTTTACAACTCCGGATTTTAAACTTTTAAGAGATTTTATCAATTTTGACATTATAGGGTGCATCTAGAATTTACTCTGCACAAATGATTAATAAAATAAAAATACAATATAAATCATTTTCTAAAAACATTACAAAATTCACATTTTTTATTTTCACAAGGAACTGTTGGGTTTGCACAATTAACAATTTGAATTTCGAGTTGATATGTAGACAGTTTTCTAAATGGAACTACATTTTTAAGCAGCAATGCTATCTACATATGGCTGAAAGCAAAGTTGTACATCTGTAGGGTAAGTCAGCGAATCTGGAATTCCAGTTTGTTTATATATATATATATATATATATATATATATATATATATATATATATATATATATATATATATATATATATAATCTTTTCTCATATGCCTCAATTTACCCAAATATAATAAAATGCTAATAATGATAATAAATCTCAAAAAAAGAGAAAACAAGTTTTGTTAGGTTGTAAAATGATCTTTGTAACAATGTTAAATAGCTTTAATATATTTCATATCATCAAAATTCAAATCTGTACTTCATAATGTTGATACCTGTGTGATAATTACATTCTTCCATGCACAGATTGCATGCGTTCCTTTGCACCAAGTAAAATTTTTGCAGAATTATATACATACTCTTTAAATAACATCAACTTTCCTAAAACCCAAAACTTCTGGTGCATTGTTCAATACTTGCAGAACTAATTTCTCAGAATGGTCCAGTATATACCATATATATATATATATATATATATATATATATATATATATATATATATATATATATATATATATATATATATATATATATATATATATATATATATATTCAAATCTGCTCTATTTATTTAATTTAATAACTGCATTATGTTTGGACCTGCTAATTTTCTATTTATTTCCTCCATTGTTAAAAAAATGTGCCAAAATGTGGAAAAGTTATAACAATTTTTAAGTTCAAATAAAAAAATTACAACAGCCTGACAACCAACTACTTTTTCTAAACACCATTATTTTCATCTTTTCTTTATTAACTTTTCATTTCCAGTGACAACAAAATAAGTATATGACATTTGACCCTTTCTGTAAACTATCTGCAAGTGGCCAGACCTATACGATATTCTCAGCATATAATGAAGAGAAAATTCAACATATCTCTTTCAACACCTTTGCCACTCAAAATCCTCAACATCCTTTAATCCTAATTCTTCTTCTAGATCTTTTATTTATATTTTGAAAAGAAAAAGAGAATAAGAAAGTCCCATCTTACCCAAGACACACAATGAATTCTTTACCATTCTTGTACTATGACATTGGTTATATTTCATTATACACAGAGATAACAAAATCCAAAACTTGTTCCATTATTCAACACTTGAACAAATTTAAAGGTCCTGCATTTCAAACAAAATTGTTAAATGCTTTGGGAAAGTCAAAAGAACTTAAAATGTTTCTTACCACTAATAATAAATCATAATTGCCATGCAAGTGAAAATATCTGCAGGACACAAATGTTTTCTAGAATCAGCTTATGTTTATATATATATATATATATATATATATATATATATATATATATATATATATATATATATATATATATATATATATATATATATATGACATTTTTTAAACTAAACACTTTATATAAAAGTAAAAATAGTTTTAAATTGTTGTAAATAATTTACTTATCAGCAAATCAAAGTAATGTATTTTTAATGTGCAGATTTATGTTTAAGTTGCATAGGTAATGTTTTTTTTCCACAAGATTTCTTTTTATTTTAAAAATTTGTGATTAGTGCATTGATTACAACAGTGTGCTCAACATTTCCTTAAACAAAAAAGAAACCAAATATAGAAGAATGGGCATCAATTCATTGAAATGCTGATATGGAGTACTGGAAATACTGATATGGAGTACTGGAAATACTGATATGGAGATGGAGTACTGGAAATACTGATATGGAGTACTGGAAATACTGATATGGAGTACTGGAAATACTGATATGAATACTGATATGGAGTACTGGAAATACTGATATGGAGTACTGGAAATACTGATATGGAGTACTGGAAATACTGATATGGAGATGGAGTACTGGAAATACTGATATGGAGTACTGGAAATACTGATATGAATACTGATATGGAGTACTGGAAATACTGATATGGAGTACTGGAAATACTGATATGGAGTACTGGAAATCAAATTCAAATCTAATCAACATATAATCACTTGATAAATATGTTTGAAATCCAAGATTTCTTAGAAAAATTATCTTACAGAAACCAAACATAGGAGGATGGGAAATCAGGATCCATAACTGATGTAAATTATGTCATGAATGCTGGAAATAAAACTTGCTTAAGATTTGAACAAATTCAAACCTGATTCTAAATGAAATCCAACAATTCTTGGTAAAATAATACTGTAGAAATCAGATGCATTCCAAATGAAATCCAACAATTCTTGGTAAAGTAATACTCTGAAATTTAAATTCACATTGAAACCCAACAGTACTTGGTAAAGTGATGCTGCAGAAACCAACATTACAAGTATGGGAAATCAGGGTCCATAACTTCTGTAAATTATGTCATATAATGCTGGAAATAAAACTTGCTCAATGTCTGAACAATTCAAGCTGTATTTTAAATGAAATCCAACAATTCTTGGTAAAGTAATACTATACTTAAGAAACCTGATGCATTCCAAATAAAATCCAACAATTCTTGGTAAAATAATACTGTAGAAACCATATGCATTCCAAATGAAATCCAACAAGTCTTGGTAAAATAATACTGTAGAAATCAGATGCATTCCAAATGAAATCCAACAATTCTTGGTAAAGTGATACTGTAGAAATCAGATGCATTCCAAATGAAATCCAACAATTCTTGGTAAAATAATACTGTAGAAACCATATGCATTCCAAATGAAATCCAACAATTCTTGGTAAAGTGATACTGTAGAAACCATATGCATTCAAAATGAAATCCAACAATTCTTGGTAAAGTGATACTGTAGAAATCAGATGCATTCCAAATGAAATCCAACAATTCTTGGTAAAGTGATACTGTAGAAACCAAAGGGGGGGGGCAGAATATTATGGAGCATAATGTCTTATCAATATCAAAAAGCTTGGTAAATTTGGTTTAAACTCAAAATTCTTTAGTGAATTTGTGCTGATGAGATTAGCAGCAATAACTGTTCTGAATAATATTGTGTACATCAAGACTTCATGGTTAAAAGCAAGCAATCTTTGGTAAATTTAAACAGCAGAAACCATTTTGGGAGGGGCAGATATTCAAGCATGTTAGCTCCTACAAATTATGTTGTGGAATACTGTAAAGTGAACTCATTCATGCTTTCATCAATACGAAGCTTTGTCAAATCCTTACTGAAGTAATGCTGCAGAAGCAGACGACACAAAGACAGAAAATTGGAGCATTGTGGGGATTTGGAGGTTACCTTCTGTATGTGATGTCATTGAAGGCTTAAAATCGAACTTACCCAAAGTCTCATTAATACATGCAAGATTTTAATATAATCCCAAAACGCTTGGTAAAATTATGTTATGGAAATGAAATCAATGGAGGATGTGAAATCAGGGGAATATAACTCCTGTAAATATTGTGGAATGGTTGAAATCCAATAATACTTCCTAAAGTAAACATAACTCATATAAATCTAGGTAAATTCTAACCCAGTTAGTTAGCAAAGTTATGAAAATCAAATTGCTTACATATGAACTAAGAGACAGAATGTTATTACTATAAAGACCTGTCCACCTCATGTTGTGGGACTCAAAAATGGTACTAGCCTGGAGTGTATATGACGATCTGTCGATTAATGGGACCTAAAGAATACATGCATAACAGTTGAGTCTTGACAACAAATATGAATTCCAAGCACCACCCTAAAATGACAAGATGAAATCAAACAACTGAGTAGAGCATCAACTGAGCATAGTGGGAACAAAAATGTTAACACACAAAGATGGATGGATGAGAAGACCTGTGACTGGATATAAATTGTGACAGCTATATCTAATTTTGACAATACAGTAACAACTGTAAAGTTAATTTTCAAATATCTTATTTCCAAAAGATATATATATATATATATATATATATATATATATATATATATATATATATATATATATATATATATATATATTTACACACACACACACATACACATACACTACCTGCATGTATATGGTGTATTGTCCTTCTCTTGTACCAACAGCCTTCAACTCGAAGTGAAAACCATGCAGGGACATTACTTCTGAGTGGTACAGAGGTTCCTAGAAATAAAAACAGGCTTACCAGTCTCCGGATGACAACTTGATTTCCAGATAAATTATATGTACTGCTCTGTGCTAGAATCTTTCCATCGTTATGATGGAGCTCCTTTGAAGGGAGTAGAAGATGACATGGAGTATTAAACAATTCATTGGAAATTTTTCATTCATTTATTTCTCAAAGTGGACTCTAAAATTCCATATTAAAATTTAACATGAAGTAAAATATGGCACACCAAAATTTCCCATATCAAGTAACCAACAATGCATCAGAATTTAATAAACTAAAGTTTACAATACAGTAAAATTGAATTCCCAGTCTAATGCATGCCATAATGAACCTTCACAGCTTGAAAGACTGTTGTTTTGCTGTATTAATTTTATGCATCTGACTAATAATACAGTACAAGATTACAAGCAATGGCCTCTTTACTTTAAAGTTAGTTCAAAATAAATAAACAACAATACTAATAAATACAAAAATAAATATAAATGCAATAAATGATCTCATAGTAAGAACTTATAAATATGAACCCCTTTACTAACAAGAACATGTCTGGAGCTGTCGACAATAAACAGACTGTTCAAGGGGAAAATACCAAGGTCATTCAAACTTAGGTAACAGTGACATGATTTTGTTATGGTTAAGTTACTCTCATTGAGATGTATCAGTTTTCAAGAGTGTACACACAACAGGATTCAAGATATTCAGCAAACAGATAGTTGAAAACACAAAGCAGCACAATCGTGAAATTAGGTCACATCTGACCTACTTTTTGGTAGGATTACTCACCTTGATATACATCCTAACTGAAATTTTCATAAGCATAAATGAAATAGGTTCTAAATATTGAGGATGTAATGAACAAAGACTTTAAGATAAAAAAATCACTCAAGTGTGAATACATGTAATTATGGTCACCAGAACATAGGTATGGTTTAATTACTCTTATCAGGAGGCATTCATATACCATTTCCCTGGATAGAGTTGCAATAGTATCCAAAATATTGAGTATGTAATGAAAATCTTGCTGAAATGCAAAAGCCACTCAAGCATGAAAACTGGGTCATGTGTACCTAGTTTAAGTAATAGATTAGGTACTTTTATCAAGATGAATCTATCCATGTAGATAAAATAGGATCCACAATATTGAGGATGTAATTAATGAAGAGCTGAAATAAGGTCACTTTAGCATGAAAACTGGGTCACATTGATCATGTTTTGAAATGGACGATTTTATCTCCTTAATATGCATTTGTGTATAGATGAAACAACTCCATGATCAATTATATTGGGGGGATGACAAATAAACAAAATTTTACAAAATGACTCAAGCATGAAAATTTGGTTGCTGTGATCTAATTTTGATATGCATTCATATACTAGTCTTCATAAGCAGTTCCGTTGTCATGGTGAAGAAGTTACTCATAAATATACAGGAAGGAAACATCATTCTGTCTTGTTTATCATTTGCATGGCAATAGAAAGAAAACTCACGTCATCAATGACAAAACCTTGGCGAATTGATCCCGTGTTGAAATTCTTCATCATGGACATATCCCCACCACCTTGCAATGCATGATAGTGTTGGGACAAGAGTTCGATCATCTTTAGCTGTGGTATAATATTCATAATCTGCATGTCTTGAATGTCGCTGGCTGCAAAACGGAGTAATGCAAATTTTACAAATATTAGCCTTTCTTTTACCTAACTTTTCTCAGCATTTTATTAAAAGCTATTTTCACAGTATGGCATTATTAGTGTAAAAAGATAAAGGTATATATAATATATCCATATCTATCAAGAATAATGTAATATATCCATATCTACCAAGAATAATGTAATATATCCATATCTACCAAGAATAATGTAATATATACATATCTACCAAGAATAATGTAATATATCCATAGCTACCAAGAATAATGTAATATATCCATATCTACCAAGAATAATGTAATATATCCATATCTACAAGAATAACATAATAAATCCATATCTACCAAGAATAATGTAATATATCCATATCTACCAAGAATAATGTAATATATCCATATCTACCAAGAATAATGTAATATATCCATAGCTACCAAGAATAATGTAATATATCCATATCTACCAAGAATAATGTAATATATCCATATCTACAAGAATAACATAATAAATCCATATCTACCAAGAATAATGTAATATATCCATAGCTACCAAGAATAATGTAATATATCCATAGCTACCAAGAATAATGTAATATATCCATATCTACCAAGAATAATGTAATATATCCATATCTACCAAGAAAAACATAATATATCCATATTGAATAATGAAACTCCATTCTGCTTACATGAAACAGATTAAGAACCAGACTATGATCTTGTGACTCTTGTCGCCTGGAAATCATAAAACTCCTCAGTCTGAGCTTGTGATTTTGTTTCAGCCAATCACAAAGGGCATTACTTTGGAATGCTCATTTTTGATTGGCTGGTGGTGGAAATTCCATGCTGTTTGCAGTTGTGTGAATCTTACAAAAAAGTAAATATGTTACATTGTCATTTGATATATATATATCCTCAAAATTTGTGCTTTTTTAAAAAATAAATTTACAAACTTCAGCTTATTTTAATATGTTACTGCTTAGTCTTGTAAATCAGAAATATTTTCAAGCCCATTTTGTGAGTTTCATATATATATATATATCTGTCTGAGCTTGTGATTTTGTTTCAGCCAATCACAAAGGGCATTACTTTGGAATGCTCATTTTTGATTGGCTGGTGGTGGAAATTCCATGCTGTTTGCAGTTGTGTGAATCTTACAAAAAAGTAAATATGTTACATTGTCATTTCATATATATATATATATATATATATATATATATATATATATATATATATATATATATATATATATATATATATATATATATATATATATATATCCTCAAAATTTGTGCTTTTTTAAAAAATAAATTTACAAACTTCAGCTTATTTTAATATGTTACTGCTTAGTCTTGTAAATCAGAAATATTTTCAAGCCCATTTTGTGAGTTTCATATATATATATATATATATATATATATATATATATATACTATTGTTTTTAACTGCCCACTATGTGAGTCTGAGGACAATGAATCGTCCTACAACCCACCTAAAATAATATATATTGCGGACATTTTACAGAACTGCAATAAAAGTAGGTTATGTATATCCAAGACAACTGGAGAAAAGTGTCTTGTCCAAATACAACCCACAGTAGCTAAGCCAGTTGGAATCAAAGGTTGGATTAGCACCCATATCCTTTTGGTCACAAGTCTCAGGTATGCTACCAGTAACAATTGATCCATCCTGTCTCCATATGTCACCTCTTTTAACAACTGGGAGAGTACCTCATTCCAATTCTACATTCCCAAGCCCTGAAAGGGACATTATTCCAGTTCTACATACCCTTGCCATCAGTGAGAGGGCACACTGTTCCAATACATGCCCAAACCCACAATATGTGAGGGTTCATCATTCCAATTCTTCATCACCATGCACTCCATGTGAGGGCAAATCATTCCAATTCTACATCTCCATGCCCTCTATGTGAGGGTATATCATTCCAATTCTACATCCCCATGCCCTCCATGTGAGGGTATATCATTCCAATTCTACATCCCCATGCCCTCCATGTGAGGGCACATCATTCCAATTCTACATCCCCATGCCCTCCATGTGAGGGTTCATCATTCCAATTCTTCATCACCATGCACTCCATGTGAGGGCAAATCATTCCAATTCTACATCTCCATGCCCTCTATGTGAGGGTATATCATTCCAATTCTACATCCCCATGCCCTCCATGTGAGGGTATATCATTCCAATTCTACATCCCCATGCCCTCCATGTGAGGGCACATCATTCCAATTCTACATCCCCATGCCCTCCATGTGAGGGTTCATCATTCCAATTCTACATCTCCATGCCCTCCATGTGAGGGCACATCATTCCAATTCTACATACCCATGCCCTCCATGTGAGGGCACATCATTCCAATTCTACATCCTCATGCCCTCCATGTGAGGGCACATCATTCCAATTCTACATCCCCATGCCCTACATGTGACATGTGAGGGCACATCATTCCAATTCTACATCCTCATGCCCTCCATGTGAGGGCACATCATTCCAATTCTACATCCCCATGCCCTCCATGTGAGGGCACATCATTCCAATTCTACATCCCCATGCCCTCCATGTGAGGGCACATCATTCCAATTCTACATCTCCATGCCCTCCATGTGAGGGCACATCATTCCAATTCTACATCTTCATGCCCTCCTGTGAGGGCACATCATTCCAATTCTACATCCCCATGCCAACCATGTGAGGTCACATCATTCCAATTCTACATCCCCATGCCCTCCATGTGAGGGCACATTATTCCAATTCTACATCCCCATGCCCTTGGTGTGAGGGCACATCATTGCAATTCTATATCCCCATGTCCTCCATGTTAGGGCACATTATTCCAATTCTATATTCCAAAGCCCTCAATGTTAGAGGACACATCATTCCATTTCTCCATTCCGAGGCAATCAGGGATATATATATAATGAAAATTTTGAGAACTTTCAACTCATATGAGCTCACTTCCTAGAATTGTCAAGTTTGAATACTCCTAACCTTTAAGTGTAACCTTAATGATCTTGAAAACAAAGTGTTGGTCTCTTATCGATTGAAGGTTTAGTTGCATTTTATATGAAAAATTTTTTTTAGTCACCACTATTTAGCTGGTATTGTGCTAATAAGCACTGTTATTTGAAAGGCTTTAATAAATTTTTCAGTGCTAGATAAGCCATTATAACATGGCTGCCAGTACACCAGCCAGTTTTTAAGAATCACCGACTTATAGGAAGTATAATACTTGCAAACTTTATGATATCACATACTAACTTTGGCCAGGCTTAAGACTGGAAAGCGCTTTAGAGACTTGGCCCTCATGAGTTGATATACCATTTAACCCCTCCACCATGTATATAATTACATTCTGTCACAAGGCATAAAAAGCAGAAAAAAAGCAATCTGAAAAATTCTTTTCTATTATGAAAAATTATTTTCTATTATATCCAAGTAGAGGTAATAACAACAGAAATTAAGTTTGTTTATTCACAACTTATTTATCCATCATTCACTTATAAAACCCAGATTTTAATGGGCAAAAGTCACAGTCTTTGAGTATTCTTGGAGTGACAGCCATTAGTATAAGCATTGTTCATGCATCAGTAATTACTTTGATCAGCCACTTGGACTGAGGCCTCACATGAAAAGCATACAGCAGGCCACTCAAATAACTCTTAAAATCATTGACATGTACAGGAATACACAGTTAATAACAATACACAATGTACAGTAATATACAGTTAATAACAATACACAATATATAGTCATTAATATGGAAAGTTTACAATTGAAGAAACATATACCTAATTCAAATTACATTGTTCTGAAAGGGCCTTCTGGACAGGTTAGAATATGTACTCTGTGTCAGTAAAACTTAAACTTAAATATAGACCACAGTAGGGGTTTAGTACAGTAAGGGTATAGTACAGAAAGGCTATAGTACAGTAAGTTTATAGTACAGTAAGGGTAAACTACTAACTGATACGCATCCAATTATCAAAATTCATAACTGGAATATAAACAGTACCCAAAATTATGGACAAAATTTCAACAAAGTTACAGAAGCAAAAAATATGAGTCACAGTGACATATTTGCAATTTGCATGAATCAATAATACAACTAAATTTGCTAATGCCAGTAAAATATAGATCACTGTCGGTTTCACTGCAAGGGTGTGGCAGTAATTCAGATATATAAAGTCATCTAGTTGGATGATTATAGCATGAACAAAGCTTGCAAAAATAAAAATCTTAAGCACTTTTTTTTTACAAAAGTCATTGAAGAGTGAAATATGGGTCAACCTGATCTACGTTTGTGATGTTTGTATTAATATTCCTTGAGATTTATTCCCCAATTTTCATTATTCATAAAGTAGAGACCAACATTAAGTTCAAACTTTCTTTTGATAAAAAAATGGGGCCAAACCAAAATTAGCTTTTTTTTTAAAAAAAAAAAATTGATCTGCTATGAACTGGAATTTAATGCCATTAAAGAAGTGGAGGAAATTGTATATTAGAACCAATTAGCTCGCTGAGGACTCCAAATGAAGACAATGATACAGAATTACCCCTGGGCAAGTTGTTCTATCGCTGTGGAATGGAAAAGCCATATTGATTTAAACAGATGGTTACTTTTTCTTTGGCAGCTCCAGCCTGAGATGCATCAGATATAAATACATGTACAGATTGTTGGATGGAAAATGTCTGCTTGAGATTACAATAGCTGTCAAGTTTATCCATTTTTTTGAATAAGTACAACAGTAAAACCTGTTATGAGAGACCACCCCTTTTGCCAACAAAAAGCGGTCTCTCAAGACAGGTGGTCTCTCACAGCAGGCTTGTACACAGCAGGCTTGTACAAAAAGACCAGTGTCCAAGGTCCAGTCTCAGAACAATTTCAAGAAAAATAATAATCACTGTACATAAATTCTATTCTTTATTAATATTTCTTGCTAAGAAAATTATATAATAATAAAGATGTATTTATGCCATTAAGCACGAAATCCCATTTTACAATTGAAGATTACATATTTTAGCATCTCAAAACATTTCTGATTTACTTCTTTTTTTTAATAACAGCCTAAATTTGTTTTGCCAAAGTTAAAACTGATTTTTGTGAGTGGTCTGCTCTTTTTCACTTTGTTCAGTTACAATAATTATTTTCTCCATTGTTAAAATTTGTCTCTTTTTAGTTGGAGGTTCGTCCATTGTCATCAAGGTGTTAAAATTATTGGTGCTCAGTTGTAATATAGAATGTATAGATGGTTTTGACTGGTTTATGGGAAAATAGGAAAAACTCTATACAAGTGCATTGCATATCTAACAAATAATAAAATTTAAAAAAAAACAATTATCTTATCCATAAATAGAACTATTTACTCCAAGACAGAAGAAAATGGCTTCATTCAAAGAAGACATACTAGGAAATAACTGTAAGCTAAGTATGTAACCCAGTTGCACCAACTTCAATAGATGACAGCTTTGTGATTGGGTTGTAATCACTTAACATTGGGGGGAAAAACAACAAACATCACAAGTCTTGAACAATATCAATCAAATCCTGCAAAATGATTCTCTCTTGCTGGTTTAATAGACAATGACCTTATTCACCCCCAGCAATATGGATTATTTACAAAGACAAACAATATATGTGACAACTAGGTCAACTTTGGCACCACAATGGCAATTTATTACATGTACATTAGCCTGATTTATAGACTGTATGTAGCATCCATCACTGGTAGCAACCATCACTGGTAGCAACAATCCTTTTTAAAATTCCATTTATGCTTGTTTTTGATCAGCCCAATTGTTACTAATCAAGCTGTCATTACAATTTATTACATATAGGTCAGTGTGTCCATTTGTTCTCACTATGGTCTTTTACATGTATGTCTGATCTGGATTAATTCTGGGAACCAGGATAAATGTGGGAATAATTAGTTTGGTTCCCTGTTTTGTATGCTACCTGCATTGCTCACCTTCATTACCAATAGTGGAGAACAACACAGGGAGCATACAAAGTTGGCAACCAGACTAGGAAATAAACTACATATACTTTAGTCTGGTTTATGACAGAAACTGTAAAACACTATAAGCATGCCTAAAATATTTAGACATTTGTAGCCATGTTGTTATTGAAATATATTTTGTTTTTATTTAGAACGGTATGAACGGTATGAGCAGTTGTTCTTACAGGAATTAAATAAAGCTTGGTGGAGTTTATCCTTGTTATTGTTGTTGTAGGGTTTAACGACATTTTCTGCCATTTTTCTGCACACGATAGGCTATACATGTCGGCCAGTATTAATGGTAGAGGACGTTAGCTGAGTCTGGATTTGAACTCACACTGATGGCAGTGATCTGTAAGGTCAGTGCTTTAGACCACTTAACCATTCTGGGCCCCAGTTTATCCTGGTTTTTTGATGTGGTCATTCATAGCAGTGTCAGAATCCATATTTTGCCAAGACATTGTGGTCGATGGTCAGTTCAGCAGGTGGTCACACATAACAGAGTATCTAAAAACTTTATATAATAAATCAATCAGTGCATTACAATTGAGGTCAGAAATGACAGGTGGTTGCTCAAAGCAGAGGTCACTCATGAGTTTTTAATGTAGTACCCATTGTTTTTGTTATTGAGTGTTACATTTCAATGAGCTTCAATTCTTGTGTATTTCTTAAAAGAATATCTAGGAATGTCATTCCAGTTTCTTTCTTTGGTTTGTAGAAATCTATATTTGATCTATTTATGTTTAAAGTACCATTCCATCATTATATTCTTTTCTTTTATAATGTTGTTCCTGTCATAAGGTAACTATGGTCATTAATTCCTGCTCATTAAGTGGTAGTATATTTATAGGTACTTCAGGTTGAGGTGATATAAACTGGCAGTTTATAGAGATGTCTTGTCTGGGGGAGTCATGCTGCAGACGTGTGGCATGATGTCCCACCCAGTCACATTATCCTGACTCCAGGCAGACCAGTCCTAACACCAACCTCTTAATGCTGAGTGCCTAGCAAGGCAGATGTTAGTACCATGATTAAGTCTTTGGTATCACAAGGCTGGGGTTTGAACCCCTGACCTCTCACATACAAGGTGGATACACTAACCTAAGGTACATCATTATAAGGCAGTACAGTCTTTATAATCAGGGAGTACTGTATTTTATTAACAAACAGTCTCATTGTAAGGCAGTATATGACTGTCATGGATTTTGTTATAATGAGGTAGTACTGTACAGTCAAAGAGTTCTGTCATCCCAACTCTAATCCCTTAGTGTATTGTTTAGCATCTCTCTCATAGAGTTCTGTCATCCCAACTCTTAGATCCCTTAGTGTATTGTTTAGTGATCTCTCTCATAGAGTTCTGTCATCCCAATTCTAATCCCTTAGTGTATTGTTTAGTGATCTCTCTCATAGACTTATGTCATCCCAACTCTAATCCCTTAGTATATTGTTTAGCATCTCTCTCATAGAGTTATGTCATCCCAACTCTAATCCCTTAGTGTATTGTTTAGTGATCTCTCTCATAGAGTTATGTCATCCCAACTCTAATCCCTTAGTGTATTGTTTAGTGATCTCTCTCTAGAGTTCTGTCATCCCAACTCTAATCCCTTAGTGTACTGTTTAGTGATCTCTCTCATAGAGTTCTGTCATCCCAACTCTAATCTCTTAGTGTATTGTTTAGCATCTCTCTCATAGCCACTAAGTGCAGCGATACAGGATGTCCAATCAAGACTTCCTATCATTTATCATATTATTTTCATTCCAATCCAGCTCACACATTTACACTGTGTTCATGTCAAGAGCTTCATCAAAGCAGAAGTTCTTGAACCAGTCTGACATCTATCAAGCAGCCCGGTATCACAATACCAGATTGAAACCAATGTAAGACAGTATTTTTGCTTCAATCTCATCAACAAAATCCTTGAGATGAGCTTTATAACTGATTATTTCAGGCAAAGGCAATGGTTGTTCACTTTCAGTGCTGTTTCAAGTACATTTCCTGAATACACAGAATCTGCTTCATATAACACACAGTTGTCCTAAAAATGAGTAAAACTAAATGTCAATCCAAATAGGTGAAAGATATCTAGGTGAATTTTAATTTTCTTTTTACAGTGTGAAAGTTCTAGGACAAAATAACGTTGCCCTGTACCTTTCCCAGTATCTTTGGTTATGCTCAGAGCAAAACTTGAAATTGAGTCACAGTCTTGGAATCACAAAATTGACTGGTACCAGCGATAATCAGAACTTTTGGCTGAGTATTTGACCATTTAAACAAGATGAGACCAGCCTACAATTCAAATGTGATCTTCATCAGGAAAGAAATTCACAGATTGCCAATTCAAAAAGTTTCTGTAAGTAATGTTGAAATAAAAGACTGTTCAAAATGACTGGAAATGTGAACACCACTACTTTGAAAGTTTTGTTGAAATGAAGAAAATGGCTGTTGATGCCTTGATAATCTTAATTCTGAAGCACTATATTGTTATATAGTATTTATTATTTACTTTTTGAGTGTATAAATAACTATAGGTAAAAGCAATGCTTTCTTATGCAATTAATTACAATTAATATTTAATTACAAGTTTCTTAAGTACTTAATATTGGAAAACATTAACAATAATGATTCCTACATTATTCGTACTTATGGCTGTGATAAATGATACACAATGTCAGGAATGGAACTAGTTTACAATGTCAGGAATGGAACTAGTTAACAGGAGACATGGACTTTATAAAGAAAATGAAGTTTGCATTGATACCTTCTTTGGCTTTATCTTGATTTTGTTGCCTTTTGGCTAATTTTCTGCAGTGTCTTTACTATTTATCTTTTGCTTGGTGGTGCAATTTGTGTTGGATGGTTCTTTACTGGGCATCATGACATTTTGTTCTCATCATCTCTCTTAAAACATTTTGGCAGATTAAAATATAAATAACAAACATTACAGTTTACATTCCAATTACCTAGCTATGTGTTCTGTCAAAAAGTCAAAGAATCATGTACAAGAAAGTATTGTTCTTTGATTTCAGTGTTCTCAACAGCTAGATAAAAAAAATCCTCAATCTTTACAACCTATATTATTGCAGGCATCTTTACATTTACAAACTATAACATTCCAATTTTGAAGTTATTCACATTTCTTTTGTCCCCGTTGTAAGCATGCAGATATGTTTTATATTGTACTTAGATATTATTAAGAAAGAATAACATCTGCTTGTCCTGTTCAGTGGAAATATAAAGAGTTCATTATTTGGACTATTCAGTGGAAATATAAAGAGTTCATTATTTGGACTATTCAGTGGAAATATAAAGAGTTCATTATTTGGACTATTCAGTGGAAATATAAAGAGTTCATTACTTGGACTATTCAGTGGAAATATAAAGAGTTCATTATTTGGACTATTCAGTGGAAATATAAAGAGTTCATTATTTGGACTATTCAGTGGAAATATAAAGAGTTCATTATTTGGACTATCAAATGGATATATAAAGAGTTCATTATTTGGACTATTCAGTGGAAATATAAAGAGTTCATTATTTGGACTATTCAGTGGAAATATAAAGAGTTCATTATTTGGACTGTTCAGTGGAAATAAAAAGAACTCATTATTTGGACAATAATATATAAATTTGTTGAAGGATTTCTGGACAATTCCATCTTGACAATGATAAGGTTCTTCGAGGACAAGTACATTTCTGGTTTTGAAATTCATAAGGACCACAAGTTTCATTGGGACTTTCATAGATCTTTACAGGGATTAGAAAGGATTCATAATACTGTAAGTTACTCCCATATTTTTCGTTTATAACTTTGATAATCAAATTATTTGTTAAATTTGACAAAATCTGTTGTTTTTTATTCATTTCTGTTACTTAGTTTATAACCATAAAGTCATAACAATAGTTATCTGTCCTTATACAAACTGTAACACTGTAGACATCTGTCCTCATACAAACTGTAAGACTGTAGACATCTGTCCTTATACAAACTGTAACACTGTAGACATCTGTCCTCATACAAACTGTAAGACTGTAGACATCTGTCCTCATACAAACTGTAAGACTGTAGACATCTGTCCTAATACAAACTGTAAGACTGTAGACATATGTCCTAATGCAAACTGTAACAATGTAGACATCTGTCCTAATACAAACTGTAAGACTAAAGACATATGTCTTAATACAAACTGTAACACTGTAGACATTTGTCCTAATACAAACTGTAACACTGTATCCATCTGTTCTTTTACAAACTATAACACTATAGACATCTGTCCTTATACAAACTATAACACTGTAGACATATGTCCTAATACAAACTGTAACACTGTATCTCTCTGTTCTTTTACAAAATATAATACCGTAGTCATCTGTCCTTATACAAACTATTAACACTGTAGATATCTGTCCTAATACAAACTGTAAGACTGCAGACATCTTCCTTATACAAACTGTAACACTGTATCTGTCTTGTTCTTTTACAAACTAAAACACTGTAGATATCTGTCCTTATACAAACTATAACACTGTAGACATATGTCCTAATACAAACTGTAACACTGTATCCATCTGTTCTTTTACAAACTATAACACTGTAGACATCAGTCCTAATACAAACTGTAACACTGTATCTGTCTGTTCTTTTACAAACTATAACACTGTAGACATCTGTCCTTATACAAACTATTAACACTGTAGATATCTGTCCCAATACAAACTGTAAGACTGTAGACATCTGTCCTAATACAAACTGTAAGACTGTAGACATCTGTCCTAATACAAACCGTAAGACTGTAGACATATGTCCTAATGCAAACTGTAACACTATAGACATCTGTCCTAATACAAACTGTAAGACTGTAGACATATGTCCTAATACAAACTGTAACACTGTGGACATCTGTTTTTATATAAAGTATAACACTGCAGACATCTGTCCTCATACAAACTATAAATGTCAACATATGTCTAAATACAAACTGTAATACTGTAGACATCTGTCCTTATACAAATTGTAACACTGTATCCATCTGTTCTTTTACAAACTATAACACTGTAGACATCTGCCCTTATACAAACTGTAACACTGTAGACATCTGTCCTAATACAAACTGTAACACTGTATCCATCTGTTCTTTTACAAACTATAACACTGTATACATCTGTCCTTATACAAACTATAACACTGTAGACATATGTCCTAATACAAACTGTAACACTGTAGACATCTGTCCTTATACAAACTGTAACACTGTAACTGTCTGTTCTTTTACAAACTATAACACTGTAGACATCTGTCTTTATACAAACTGTATCTGTCTGTTCTTTAACAAACTATAACACTACAGATATCTGTCCTTATACCAACTATTAACACTGTAGATATCTGTCCTAATACAAAGTGTAACACTGTTGACATCTGTCCTAATACAAACTCTAGGACTGTAGACATATGTCCTAATACAAACTGTAACACTGTAGACATCTGTTTTTATATAAACTATAACACTGTAGACATCTGTCCTCATACAAACTGTAACACTGTAGACGTATGTTCTAATACAAACTGTAACACTGTATACATCTGTCCATATACAAACAGAAACACTGCAGACATCCGTATTAATACATATTGTAACACAGTATACATCTGCCATCATACAAACTGTAACACTGTAGACATCTGCTTTGATATAAACTATAACACTGTAGACATCTGTCCTAATACAAACTGTAACACTGTAGACATCTGCTTTGATATAAACTATAACACTGTAGACATCTGTCCTCATACAAACTGTAACACTGTAGACATCTGTCCTAATACAAACTGTAACACTGTAGACATGTTCTAATACAAACTTTAACACTGTAGACATCTGTCCTCATACAAACTGTAACACTGTAGACATATGTTCTAATACAAAGTGTAACACTGTAGACATCTGTCCTCATACAAACTGTAACACTGTAGACATCTGTCCTAATACAAACTGTAACACTGTAGACATGTTTTAATACAAACTGTAACACTGTAGACATCTGTCCTCATACAAACTGTAACACTGTAGACATCTGTCTTAATACAAACTGTAACACTGTAGACATATGTTCTAATACAAACTGTAACACTGTAGACATCTGTCCTCATACAAATTGTAACACTGTAAACATCTGTCTTAATACAAACTGTAACACTGTAGACATATGTCCTCATACAAACTGTAACACTGTAGACATGTGTATTAATACAAATTGTAACATTGTTTACATCTGCCCTCATACAAACTGTAACACTGTAGACATCTGTTTTTATATAAAATATAACACTGTAAACATCTGTCTTCATACAAACTGTAACACTGTAGACATCTGTATTAATACAAATTGTAACATTGTACACATCTCCCCTCATACAAACTGTAACACTGTAGACATCTGTTTTTATATAAACTATAACACTGTGGACATCTGTCTTCATACAAACTGTAACACTTTAGACATATGTTCTAATACAAACTGTAACACTGTAGACATGTGTCCTTATACAAACTGTAACACTGTAGAAATCTGTTCTAATACAAACTGTAACACTGTAGACATCTGTCCTTCTTTACAGGGACCCTGAGTGGCTGAGTGGTCTAAAGCACTCTCCATTACGGATCACTGTCTTCTGAGCTGTGCATTTGTTCGAGTCTAAGATTCGGTGAATGTGGATATGTGAGAAAACTTGCCAGTAGCTTCTTGTGGGTCAGTGGTTCTTTCCGCGGATTTCCTGGTTTCTTCCTCCACCGTTAATACTGGCCACCGTGTATAGCCTATCATATGCTGAAAAATGGCTTAAGCCCCACAACAACAACAACCTTCTTTACAAATCATAGCACTGTAGACAGACATCTGTACTTTTACAAATCATAAGATTCTAGCCATTCATTATTTACAACACTCTGACATACATTCAAGTCTGAGCTGACATACATTCAAGTCTGAGCTGACATACATTCAAGTCTGAGCTGACATACATTCAAGTCTGAGCTGACATACATTCAAGTCTGAGCTGACATACATTCAAGTCGGAGCCAAATAGTGTACTCAAAAAGCTTGTGTGAAAGCTGCTGTTGCATGATGGAGACTTTTTGGTAGATCACAAAGCATTGTGAATTTGTCAGATTGTGTTCATTATTTCTGTCATTGTAAATTCATGTTATCCATTTAGAGTATATGTTCATGGAAATGTGAGTTTTTTGTTTGCTCAAAGACAGATTTCCTGAGAAAATTAGCTTTTTGATGTAAGGATATGAAAAGGTGTTTAAACACATAAACTGTACCACTAAAAGAAAGAATAAAACCCATCAATAAAGAGATAATGATTAATGTGTATGGTTAAATAGCAATCAACATTCTCAAAGATAACTTTGAGGATTCTAGTGGCAAATCATGCAAAACTAAAACATCTAAAACAAATAATAGAGCAAGAAAAACTTGTTGCTTTACCTGCCACATTATAGTGTCACACAAAAACAATTTATATTTCCAATTATATCAAAACATAACCCTTTCTAAAATCAACATTTATAATAGTTATGAAAAAATGAGAATGAGAAAGAGAGTCCTTTTGAACACTGCAATTTACATACCCTTAAACTGTAACTTATATAATTAGTGAACATTTGTGACTGCCATAGCTTTGTGCTTAACATTCAATGCATTCTGTCATTCCTGGGCATTTTATATAGTTAATTGTCACAGAGGTGATTAAAAGCTAAAGATAGAAACAGATGAATAATCATCATTCTACAGGTTACATAATTGACTTATAAATAGGATTGCCATTCTCTGACATGAAAACTAGTGTGTCCATTGCTTACCTGACACTACCTCACAGAATGTTTGACACATCATCAGGCATGTTTGACACTAGCTCACTGAATGTGTGACATTATCTCACAGAATGTTTGACACTACCTCACAGCATGTTTGATGTGACCTCAGAGCATGTTTGACACTACCCCCATAGCATGTATGTTTGACACTACAGCATGTTTGACACTACCTCACAGCATGTTTGACACTACCCCATGACATGTTTGATACTACCTCACAACATGTTTGACACTAAACCAAATTTGATTTACCAAATTTTTACCCAATTTATTCATTATTGTTGGACAGTACATAAGTAGCAATCTACAGGTTTTGTATGTTATATGATCTACCAAATTTTTACCCAATTTATTCATTATTGTTGGACAGTACATAAGTAGCAATCTACAGGTTTTGTATGTTATATGATCTACCAAATTTTTACCCAATTTATTCATTATTGTTGGACAGTATGTGAAAAACAAATATTCATATTTTCAACAGTAATATATTTGACTAAGTTTTAACATTTGTTTTCCTTCAGATGAATTCAAGGACTTTTTTGATGGATAACAACAACTTTTATTGAATTCATGGAGTTTCCTCAAAAACCAATCAAATTAAATGATTTGTCAGGGTTGTATTGACCACGTGGATTCCACAGCATTTTCAGAAGTCTCCTGTACGTTTTGATCCAATGATTTTTTTGGGGTATTTATGGTACTCCCACCCATCGATTGGCTACAACTTGCTGAGAATGGATTCAAAGTGCCTTTTCCAAGTAGTATTACTTAAAGATAAAACCCCAAACCCACTTCTTTTCTCCAGAAATGTAAGGTTAGGCTTTAATTCATACTAAATACCTAATGATTTGACTCAAGCACGTGAGTTATGCACACGTGTGAGGACATTAAAAAGGAATGTTGGCACTTTCATTTATTGATGTTGTCAAGAACTTGACATTTTTAGAAACTTTGAGTTTTTGAGCTTTTGTTTTAAAAAAATATAAATTATTATATAATAAATGCCTAAAAACACTTAAAGAGACCAATTTAATTGAGATGAGTTCAAGGTTTTATCAGCATCTTACAGGACCCTAATTTTATTCATGTTATAGCAGGTATATAGTTCTGGCTGAGTGTCAGTCTTAGATAAATACTGCAATAAATCTTCCTAAGAGAGATATCTGTCTCAGTCAAGAACTTCTATTTATCAAATTCTTGACATAAACTCTGTGGCAATAACAAGGAGTGGGCTGGAATGAAATGAAAATGATATGGTAAAGAGAGGAAATCCATTCCTTTAGTGAAAGTCTGATCTTGATATATTTAATGTTAGGGAGAGACCGCTAAACAATACACATTTATGGGAAAATACTAGCTAAAACAACATATTAAACAGTAAAACATCACAAATAGATCAAACACTAGATATCTCATGTCAGTCTTGAAATTATTTCCTAAAATACAAAGAAAATAAGTCCTAAAATGTGAAATTCATCTTCCAGACTAATAAACAAAAATATGGATATAATAGCTGCAATTATTTTGAAAGAGATGGACTTAATGTCAATAATTATCGCAGTTGGATCAAATTTCCATGGCTTCACAAACAGACAAAATGGATTTGTTTCTTTTAGATCCATGTATGTATCTCCATGTATACCAATAGCAAAGAAAAAGAGGTTCAAGTGAGTCAGATCACTCACCTGGCTGTGAACTGCCCAACATGCTCTGTATTCTGCATAAATCTTTCTCCATATGTAGACTGCATGCTACCAAATTAATTATTTCAAGGTTTCTGTATTTTTTAATCGATATGATTATTTGAATGACTATCAGCATTATTTTTCCAATATAAAAAGGCCTCAAGTCTTGGTCATATTTCATACAACCCATATTGAAGGGCCTTTAGTCCTGGCCATAGTTTACAAAACCCATATTGAAGGGCTTTTAGTCCTGGCCATATTTCATACAACCCATATTGAAGGGCTTTTAGTCCTGGCCATATTGCATACAAACCATATTGAGAGGCTTTTAGTCCTGGCCATATTGCATACAACCCATATTGAAGTGCTTTTAGTCCTGTCATAGTTCATACAACCCATATTGAAGGGCCTTTAATCCTGGCCATAGTTCATACAACCCATATTGAAGGGCCTTTAGTCCTGGCCATAGTTCACACAACCCATGCTGAAAGGAATTTAGTCCAGGTCAAAGTTCATACAACCAATCCTGAAAAGGAATTTAGTCCTGGTCATAGTTCATAAACCTATACAGAGAAGCCTTCAGTCCTGGTCATAGTTCACACAACCCATACAGAACAGCCTTTAGTCCTGGTCATAGTTCATAAACCTATACAGAAAGTCCTTTAGTCCTGGTCATAGTTCACACAACCCATACAGACAGGCCTTTAGTCCTGGTCATAGTTCATACAACCCATACTGAAAAGCCTTTAGTCCTGGTCATAGTTCATAAAACCCATACAGAAAGGCCTTTAGTCTTGGTCATAGTTCACACAACCCATACTGAGAAGCCTTTAGTCCTGGTCATAGTTCATACAACTTGTACTGAAAAGCCTGTATAGTTCAGGTCATAGTTCATGAAACATGTACAGAAAAGCCTTTAATCTTGGTCAGACTTCATACAATCCATAATGAAAGGTCTTTAAAGTCCTGGTAAAAGTTCATGCAACCCATAATGAAAAGCCTTTAATCCAGGTCAAAGTTCATACAATGCATGGAGAAAAGCCTTTAATCCAGGTCAAAGTTCATACAATGCATGGAGAAAAGCCTTTTAGTCCAGGTCATAGTTCACACAACCTATACAGAAAGGTCTTTAATCCTGATCAAAGTGCATACAACCCTTGCTGAAAAGCCTTTAGTCTAAGTCAAAGTTCACACAACCCATACTGAAAGGCCTTTGGTCTAAGTCAAAATTCATACAACCCATACTGAAGGGCCTTTATTCCTGGTCAGAGTTCATACAACCCATTCAGAAGGGTCTTTAGTGCAGGTCAAGGTTCATACAACCCATGCTAAAAAGGCAAAGTTCACACAACCTTAAAGAGTTTATTCCATGACTTTTAAGGAATTTTCAAGGACTTTCAAAAGTCTTCAAGGTGTTTTTTCATTTTTATGGAAACAAAATCTTGTCTGTTATATTACTCTGTTAAGTACAGTTTTGTTATATGATCTACCAAATGTTATCCCATTTTATGTATGCATTATGGTACAATCAAATTTTTAATTGAACAGTTTCAATGTTTCCCCTCAGATTAATTCAAGGAGTTAAGAAATAATTCAAGGAAATGTTCAACAAATTCAAGGACTTTTATAAATAACCCCCTAACTTGTATTAAATTCAAAGAATTTTCAACGCAACTCCTAAAATTCAAAGATTTTTCAGGGTCAATTAAACTGTTCAAAATGCTGTCAGATATGGAAAACTTTTATCAAACCAATTTGATTAAAGTTGTTTATTCAGTAATAAATCAAACCAAATTATTTTCAATTCTGGTTAGCAACCTTTAAGAAGTCACTTTTGAAGGCTTCCCTATAGATCATCAATCAGTGACTGCTGTGTAAACTTTAAAGACCTTCATGTCTAAAGACATTTTCTAAAATTTGGTCCAAATCTGTTCCAGACTTGTGGAGAAGAATTCATTTCAATGTTCTTCCATTTATAGTTACAATGATAGCCGTATTGAATGGTAGATCTGCATCATTTTAACAATATGAAACTCCTTCATGCCAGAATGCTTCCTTTAAATGTGGTAAGATTCTTTTACACAAGTTTTGAGAAATAATTTAATGGATTTTATATTCTTTTTTACTTGTGGCAACTCAACACTGATGGCTGACTGGCATCATTTGTAAAAACTCAAACTTCTTGTGAGAATGAATAATGTAAACTTTTTCAAACAGTGCTCTATACTTTTTGAAAAGTCATTTAATGATATTTCTATTTTTAGTTACAGCAGCCATATTTGGTTGCAGACTGGTATCAGCTCTATAAACTATAAAGCATATCATGCCTATCAAACATTCTGACATATTTGGTCAATTTAACACTTTTTGAAAACAATTTATATACAAGATTTTCTATTTGATTTAACAGTAGCCATCTTTTAACAGTAACCATCTTTTAACAGTAGCCATCTTTTAACAGTAGCCATCTTTTCATTATAGGCAGATTATCAATATTATGTGTTAAAAGCCATTCATAACAGGATTAGGACTGTCAAAAACCACATAAAACTTCACCCAGGTACCCGTTTTACAGTTTAATGGGTTACCGGGTACTTGTTAGAATATTAAAGACATGTACAATCCTAGTTCCCCCACTAACCCAGCATGCAGCAGACATATAGTAGTGGGCCGCTGATGCATAATGGGTGGCCCTACTCCTAAATATAGACTGGAGCTACAACACAGACCCACATGCTGCTGATGATGAAATATTTTTTATTATAGTGATGTTGACAAAATATTTTTATGAACGGGTACTCGTGATTAATTTTCAGTGCCCAGGTTTTTCACTATGGTTGGTTACCAAGGTACCTGTTGACAGCCTTAAACAGGAAGTTCTCTGTCACATTCTGTTGAATTACATCATTTTAACATCTCTTTACTCAGATCAGCCTCATTGTATAAAATACTTATCAGCTTTTGAGAAAAACTTGTTTAATGTTTATCCAAATTTTATTAATAGTGGCTATATTTGATGTTGCATCAGCATCCTCTGTAAAATAAATTAATGCTCTTCAGGTTCAATGTTCTCCGTTATATTTGGGTAAATTTGTGCATTAATTTCAGGGAAATTGAAAATAGCAAATGTTGACAGCTAGATGGAAAGCAAGATTCAAAGTCATACAGTAAGGAGCTTTTAAGTCGGGTAAATAAGACAATGGTCATATCTTTCAAATTTGAAGAAATAAAAAAATTTAAATATCTGCCTGAGATCATCTACCAGGCTGATGTTTTAATCCAAATGCCATGTGGGCCTAAGATCACCTACCAGACAGACATAAATCTAAATGCCATGTGGGCCTAAGATCACTTACCAGTCTGACATAAATCTAAATGCCATGTGGGGCTAAGATCACTTACCAGTCTGACATAAAATCTAAATGCCATGTGGGCCTAAGATCACTTACCAGTCTGACATAAATCCAAATGCCATGTGGGCCTTAGATCACTTACCAGACTGACATAAATCTAAATGCCATGTGGGCCTAAGATCACTTACCAGTCTGACATAAATCTAAATGCCATGTGGGCCTAAGATCACTTACCAGTCTGACATAAATCTAAATGCTATGTCGGCCTAAGATCACTTACCAGTCTGACATAAATCTAAATGCCATGTGGGCCTAAGATCACTTACCAGTCTGACATAAATCTAAATGCCATGTGGGCCTAAGATCACTTACCAGTCTGATATAAATCTAAATGCCATGTGGGCCTAAGATCACTTACCAGTCTGACATAAATCCAAATGCCATGTGGGCCTAAGATCACTTACCAGTCTGGCATAAATCCAAATACCATGTGGGCCTAAGATCACTTACCAGTCTGACATAAATCTAAATGCCATGTGGGCCTAAGATCACTTACCAGTCTGACATAAATCTAAATGCCATGTGGGCCTAAGATCACTTACCAGTCTGACATAAATCTAAATGCTATGTCGGCCTAAGATCACTTACCAGTCTGACATAAATCTAAATGCCATGTGGGCCTAAATTCACTTACCAGTCTGACATAAATCCAAATGCCATGTGGGGCAGAAATCACTTACCAGACTGACATAAATCTAAATGCCATGTGGGTCTAAATTCACTTACCAGTCTGACATAAATCTAAATGCCATGTGGGCCTAAGATCACTTACCAGTCTGACATAAATCCAAATACCATGTGGGCCTAAGATCACTTACCAGTCTGACATAAATCCAAATGACATGTGGGCCTAAGATCACTTACCAGACTGACATAAATCTAAATGCCATGTGGGCCTAAGATCACTTACCAGACTGACATAAATCTAAATGCCATGTGGGCCTAAATTCACTTATCAGTCTGACATAAATCCAAATGTCATGTAGGGCTGAAATCACTTACCAGACAGACATAAATCTAAATGCTATGTGGGCCTAAGATCACTTACCAGTCTGACATAAATCTAAAAGCCATGTGGGCCTAAATTCAATTACCAGTCTGACATAAATCCAAATGCCATGTGGGCCTAAGATCACTTACCAGACTGACATAAATCAAAAAGCCATGTCGGCCAGAAATCACCTACCAGGCTGATGTTTAACTAAAACACATGTGGGTCTTTGACCAACTGCCTGTCTGGCATTTATCTAAAAGCCAAACTGCAAGGCTCTATATGCCAGAATGTTTTCTGCAAAATCTTCTTACAACTGTGTCGGCAGATTTTTAGAAGAAATCATAATATGTTTTGTCTTTTTAAATTTTAGTATAGTGGTCAAATTTAGTTACAGATTAGCATCATCTATGCAAAATAGAAAGGCCCTCTTGGAAAGAATCAAATTTGGTCTGATTCCCTTCAACAGTTTCTGAGAAGATGTTATACATGGCATACATATATAAGACTGTTTTTCAGCCAAATTGTCAATAAACTTAAATACAAGCTACATATCATAAAAGTAGGTCACAGTGTGCTAGTGTTATTTGGAAACACTTTGCACTCATGTTTAAAGTGACCCAGTGCACACAAATTAGCAAACAACAATTGCATGACAACATGAACTCAATACAATTATAAGTATATCACTTATTTTTAGCCAATTAAATATGAGTGCAAAATAATAAGTGTGTCACTTATTTTCATACAAGCCAATGAAACATGAGCCAAAACAATAAGTGCAGCACTTATTTTCATACAAGCCAATTAAACATGAGTGCAAAACATTAAGTGTATCACTTATTTTAATACAAACCAATTAAACATGAGTACAAAACATTAAGTGTATCACTTATTTTAATACAAGTAAATTAAATATTAAAATCCCAATAAAATAAGTGGAACAAATTCAACTTATATTAATACAAGCCAATTAAACAGGAAAAATCTAACATAACAACAAAAACATGCCAAGATCTTTTGTACAATAAACCTTTAAAATGAATTCAGTCGAAAGAATAGTAATAACATTATGGCATCTTGAATATTATCATTATTGAATTTGTAATGATTTTGTTATATTATTCTACGATATTAGATGTGATTAATAAAAAGTGCAGCACGAAATCAAATTGTGCCATGTCTGAATCAATGATGTTATTTGACAAATTACATTGTGCACACCAACTTAATCCATAGTCTATCCTAGGACATGCAAATGTTGGATTCATATTTGTCTCTAAAAATTCCTGCCAAATACCTAAATATATGGATTGAATCATGCATTAGACAGATAAGATGTGCCAATATTTTTTCTTAAAAATCCATGTATATTTAAACAATTCCCAAGTTTTATCAAGATGGGGGTGGAAGTCTCCTCCTTAACTAGTCATTTTTAGAATACACAATTTATAAGCCAAAATAAATAATATAGTACTAAACAAAAAGCAAGAAAAAAGAATACCCATAAAAGTGTAATACAGGTGCCAGGAAAATTAAATCAAATATTTTTTTTATGACATACAGAATTTTCAGCTTTTGACCCAAGCTTAATACAGGAAGAAATTAGATGGAAAGTAACACCATTGTTCTAGTTTTCTATTATACATCATCATCACACTGAGTACATTGTCAATAAAGTTGTAAACATTGTCAATCAGGCTCAACAAGGTAGTGTGACATTGTCAAAAAGGCTGTGACATTGTCAAAAAGGCTGTGTGACATTGTCAAAAAGGCTTGTGTATAATGTCAACAAGGCTGTGTGACATTGTCAATAAGGCTGTGTGACATTGTCAATAAGGATGTGTATAATCTCAATAAGGCTATGTGACATTATCAATAAGGCTTGTGTATAATGTCAACAAGGTTGTGTGACATTGTCAATAAGACTGCATAAAATGTCAACAAGGCTGTGTGACATTGTCAATAAGGCTGTGTGACATTGTCAATAAGGATGTGTATAATCTCAATAAGGCTATGTGACATTATCAATAAGGCTTGTGTATAATGTCAACAAGGTTGTGTGACATTGTCAATAAGACTGCATAAAATGTCAACAAGGCTGTGTGACATTGTCAATAAGGCTGTGTGACATTGTCAATAAAGCTGTGTGATATTGTCAATAAGGATGTGTATAATGTCAATAAGGCTGTGTGATATTGTCAATAAGGCTGTGTGACAATGTCAATAAGGCTGTATGACATTGTCAATAAAGCTGTGTGACATTGTCAATAAGGTTGTGTATAATGTCAACAAGGCTGTGTGACATAATCAATAAGGCTGCATGACAATGTTTATAAGGCAGTGTGACATTGTCAACAAATCCTCATTAAAACACAATTTGTAATGTTTAGAATTTCAAACTAAATTTCCATCGAATAACTTTTTTCCATAACTTTTATAAATCTGAAGCATTTGTGTAGTTTTCCAGAGAATAAATTATTAAATTCCAAAAATTAGATGAACTTCAAAACAAGCGCTGGCAACAATCAAGAACACCTAGAGCTCTGAGGTGTAAGAGTATTACTGGTAGATTTCACTCAGACACAAGTATTAAACCCAACTAAAAAAGTCATTTCGACTATTATTATAAGTCACATCACCCCTTAATCATTACACCACGCAATAATAAAATGTCATTTGTCATGTACCCTAGAATAGCCCTATCTAAGATTCAAATTGTCACACAGGAAGCAAAACAAAAGAAAGGCTTGTTTACAACTCAACCAACACTTGTGCTGAAAATGACCTTGGTAATAGCCAATCATATTCATCTGATGTTTACAAGATCTATGAACCAAAGTGAGCTAAAAATAATGATAATGTAATACCTTTTACATTCTAATTAGACCAAATATTTTTTTTAAAAAATATAAAATCTTGTGACAATAATCATGACAATAAAAAGTAATGAAACAAAAGTAAAAACAAATTAATTTAAAATTAACACACAAGCAATTTAATTACATATTCATAGCAACACCTTATCCTGTTCCAGTATATGAATATGCCAGTAACCCCTTACCCTGTTCCAGTTTATAATTATGCCAGTAACACCTTACCCTGTTCCAGTATATGATTATGCCAGTAACACCTTACCCTGTTCCAGTATATGATTATGCCAGTAACACCTTACCCTGTTCCAGTACATGATTATGCCAGTAACACCTTACCCTGTTCCAGTATATGATTATGCCAGTAACACCTTACCCTGTTCCAGTATATGATTATGCTAGTAACACCTTACCCTGTTCCAGTATATGATTATGCCAGTAACACCTTACCCTGTTCCAGTATATGATTATGCCAGTAACACCTTACCCTGTTCCAGCATTTGTTTATGCCAGTAACACCTTACCCTATTCCAGTATATGATTATGCCAGTAACACCTTATCCTATTCCAGTATATGATTATGCCAGTAACACCTTACACTGTTCCAGTACATGATTATGTCAGTAACACCTTACCCTGTTCCAGTGTATGATTATGCCTGTAACACCTTACCTTGTTCCAGTATATGATTATGTCAGTAACACCTTACCCTGTTCCAGTATATGATTATGCCAGTAACACCTTACCCTGTTCCAGTTTATGATTATGCCATTAACACCTTACCCTGTTCCAGTATATGATTATGTCAGTAACACCTTATCCTGTTCCAGTATATTTTGTATAACTAGATACTATTCCAAAAATATCATAAATTTGCTTAAATTTATTTGTCAAAAATACGTACTATAAGGCAGTTTAGAAACCAATACATTTTTATGTAAGACTTACTATCTAATACACCATGAAGTCTAAGCAATAGATTTTTATGTAAGACTTACTGTCTAATACACCATGAAGTCTAACCAATAGATTTTTATGTAAGACTTACTGTCTAATACACTATGAAGTCTAACCAATACATTTTTATGTAAGACTTACTGTCTAATACACCATGAAGTCTAACTGTGGCAAACAGGGGAGCATAGATCTGTCCATCATCTCGGTCCAAAAAGGCTGTAAACTTGGGTAGGCTGTAAGCAGAACAGAAAATGTGTCAATAGAGCTCATGCTAAGTTCAAGAATTTGAGATATGACATGGTTGTCTAAGTTTAAGTGTTTGCCAGGACATGGGGGATGAATTTATGACATGGTTGGCTAAGCTTAAGTGTTTGCCAGGACATGGGTGTTGAATTTATGACATGGTTGGCTAAGCTTAAGTGTTTGCCTTAGGACATGGGTATTGAATTTATGACATGGTTGGCTAAGCTTAAGTGTTAGCCAGGACATGGGGGATGAATTTATGACATGGTTGTCTAAGCTTAAGTGTTTGCCAGGACATGGGTGTTGAATTTATGACATGGTTGGCTAAGCTTAAGTGTTTGCCTGAGGACATGGGTGTTGAATTTATGACATGGTTGGCTAAGCTTAAGTGTTTGCCAGGACATGGGTGTTGAATTTATGACATGGTTGGCTAAGCTTAAGTGTTTGCCAGGACATGGGTGTTGAATTTATGACATGGTTGGCTAAGCTTAAGTGTTTGCCAGGACATGGGTGTTGAATTTATGACATGGTTGGCTAAGCTTAAGTGTTTGCCAGGACATGGGTGTTGAATTTATGACATGGTTGGCTAAGCTTAAGTGTTTGCCAGGACATGGGTGTTGAATTTATGACATGGTTGGCTAAGCTTAAGTGTTTGCCAGGACATGGGTGTTGAATTTATGACATGGTTGGCTAAGCTTAAGTGTTTGCCTGAGGACATGGGTGTTGAATTTATGACATGGTTGGCTAAGCTTAAGTGTTTGCCTGAGGACATGGGTGTTGAATTTATGACATGGTTGGCTAAGCTCAAGCATTTGCAAGAACATGGGAGTAGAACTTGTGCATGAAGCTTAAACTTGAGGGTTCAAAAGCTTTCCTAAGCATTCTAACACATGTCAACACATAAAAAATCATACAGAATCATAATTTTGATTGAAACTGTTTTCATTTTCACAAACCTTGTAAAATGCAATTACAAATATAGAATTTCGGGATTCAGCTGAAATAAAAAACTTTTAGAGTATTGTTTTCCAAAATCAATAAAAACAAAATCACATAAAAAATATGGTTGTTGTACAAGTGGTTATAAAGGAAATTTACAAATACACATAAACATGCACAAAACAAAATGAAGAAAAGGAAATAAATGAATGATTCCAAAGGATGTGAGCTAAATTACATCTATTAGTCACTGTAATGAAACTTTGTAAAGAAAAACATATTTGTGTTATTTTTTACAGAGGAACATATTTGTGTTTTATTTTCTACAGAAAAAACGTATGTGTATTATTTTCTACAGAGACACACATTTGTGTGCTATTTTCTACAGAGAAACATGTTTTTGTGTTATTTTCTACAGAGAAACACATTTTTGTGTTATTTTCTACAGAGAAACATATTTGTGTGTTATTTTCTACAGAGAAACATATTTGTGTTATTTTCTACAGAGAAACATATTTGTGTGTTATTTTCTACATATTTTTGTGTTATTTTCTACAGAGAAACATTTGTGTTATTTTCTACAGAGAAACATATTTGTGTGTTATTTTCTACAGAGAAACATATTTAATTGTTATTTCATCAGAGACAAATATTTGTGTTATCTTCTACACAGAAACATTTGTGTTATTTTCTACTGAGAAACATATTTGTATGTTATTTTCTACAGAGAAACATATGTTTTTTCTACAGAGAAACATTTGTATTTTTTTCTACATAGAAACATATTTGTGTATTATTTTCTACAGAGAAAAAAAGGTTGCCAAATAATAAAATTCAATCAAAAAGGGGGTGTGTGTTAAAATCTGAAATTTTAAATCACAGTATTTTGGATGGTATAGAAGAAACTATTTCTATTCTTAATCTGATTGTAGGGGCAATACTAATACCAATACAGCTTTCATATAAAAGTCAAAATTAAACTAATGCACTTTATTTTTAGCCTACAATGCATAACATTTGACATTCTATTACCAACATCATAACAACATGCAGATGTTGTTGTTGTTGTTGTGGGATTTAACACCATTTTTCAGCACACTATAGGCTATACATGGCAACCAGTATTAATTGTGGAGGAAGAAACCGGGAAATCCCCAGAAAGAACCGACCCATGAGAAGCTACTGGCAAGCTTTCTCACATATCCACTTTCGCCAAATCCTAGACTCGAACTCAGACAGAGGTGAGATGGCAGTGATTCATAATAGACAGCGCTTTAGACCACTCGGGGTCCCTCATTCAGTAATTTCTTTGTTGCAATTCAAGTAGGCTTTGGAATTACACAGTGAATGGTTGTTTCTTGCTTCTATGGGTAACAAAGTCCATATCTGAACCATAGAGGGTAAAAATGAAGAGCATTCTTCTAATCATGGGTGTAGAATGTTGAATGAGTGGAGTAGATTTCTATAGGGGCTGAATTGCATCTTGAACTTATAAGGGAGCAAACCCATGACAAATTTTAAATAGCTGAATTGAATTGATTAATCAGTTTATAATTGAAACAATGGGAGATTAGAATATATTTTTTTTTTTTATGATTATAACTATTAATAATTTTTTAAAATATAATTTGAGTTCTGATGAACTAGTGAGCATTCATTATAGATATTATTTTGTTAATTAATTTTTGTAATTTTTTTTTTATTAATCATTTATTTTTCAGATGTGCTTATACATAACAAAAATATTAATAACTTGTTTATCTTTATTGATGCAACAGTTTTGGATCCTTTCTTATGCACAGGTACTATGTTTGCTAATTTCCAATGATATAATTCCCAAACCAAAGTGAAAAAAAATTTATCTTATCTTTTGCTGAGGATCTCGAAACACTGAAGTTTGCACATAGGTAGTGAATATGAAACACAGTGAATACCTAATTGATCACATAATTTTTATCAGCAATTTCAGATGCTGTTATTTTGGGCCACTTGATTTCAGTAAATTTAGACCATATAAATCATTATAAACATCATCCTCAGCAAAAGAAAAGATAAATCTCTTTTGACTTAAGACGGGGAATTATATCTAAACTTTCACAATTTTTTTATACATTAGTTGACTGTTCACAAGGAAATCATTGAAAGTCGTTTGTCCTCACTTAAAACTACACCATTAAGAATCAAATATTTGCATATTTCATTTTTGATCTTCCTTGAATTTCTCTAGTTTCCAAAAGTCTATTGGATTACCACTTGAAGACCTGACTTGTTCCATCAGTTTGTTGTAACAATTTCATTTAGATTTCCTAATTATATTAAATTTAGAATTCCTAATTTTATTTTTAATCAGATTTCTCTTTTGCATGTAAAGAAACGTTTGATTTTGAGTATGTTTTGCTTGATCATACAATCATTTTCTCTGCTGTAAGTGTCCTAATTTTGATGACAAATTGATTCTTTAAAACAAATAGTAATATATCTGGATGGTACACATTTTCTTAGTGCATCCTGTATTATATAAAAAAACATCTCAATGACACTGAAATTATTTTCAATAATTTTACTGTTCCTAGAGAAAGACATTAACAGACTTATAACAGTATAATTCTATTGGTAATAAAATCAGATTTCTCTTTGATCGCATGCTAATTAAGAGATGATAAATTTTGAAACGGCATCCAAATTTAGAGATGATAAATTTAAAAGCTGCATCCTAACTGAAAGATGATAAATTTAAAAGCTGCATTATAAGCCAGTGAATCCAAACACCTTCAGCATGGATCCAAAATGGGATAGTAAGGTCAGAATACTCTAAAATTCATTGGATTGGTTAGTCACTAGTAAAGATCATTTGATCCAACAGTGCAATTTTGTAATTTGGATGGAATTAATTTTCATTAAAATCCCCCAGTAAAATTAATTAGGATTAGTGGATTGAGATCCTTCCAAACAGCTACATGCATATCTACCTCAGCAGCCTATCCTATATGTCATCACAACAAACAATTTTTCTTTCAATGTTTATTGGAAAAATGGAACGCCATTTTGACTATTTTTTTCTAATGGACCAAATCATATTTTTAACATATTCTATTTCATACTTTAATAGTTTTTAAAGAGTGTCCAGTATTTTAGTTTGCTGTCTGCTTGATATCTTTAATATAAGGAGACAAAATTATCGGAATGCAGCCAAAATTTACATTATGTTTGACAAATAAACAGATAAATTTATTTCATATTGTCATAATAAGAATAACAAAATGATAGCAACCTCTACTACCGGCATTTAACAAACAAAAGGCAACCTCTACTACCGGCATTTAATAAAGCAAAAGGCAACCTCTACTACCGGTATTTAATAAAGCAAAAGACAACTTCTTTAAAGAAACAAACAAATTATATAACTAATTTTGTGTTAAAGATTTCCCAAAATATTCACTTGATGATGAAAATTTCCCAATTCTAGGGATAGGTGGTTACAAAACTTTATTGACTGCTCTGGTGGCTTAGTGGTTAGAGCATCTGCTTTGGATAAAAGAGGTCACAGGTTTGAACTCTGTACAAGTAAAAAAGTCTTCACAAGAGGTTAGTATTAGAGCTATCACGCTACATGTCAACGGCATGATGACCCTGTGCTAGGCATCACTATACACTGCCACACTGCAGACATCATAGCGATATGACTGAAAAATTGGTAAAGCTAAGTTAAAAATCCAAATCACACACACACACACACACACACACACACGCACAAAATTTTGTTGCTGGAATCATTCCTGTTGTATAGACTGCCATGAGTGAAACAATTTTCTATATTATGATTGAAGAAATCTAAATTGATAATGAAAGTTGTGAATTGGTTTAATATTGAATTATATTTTTAAAATGTATTGACATATTTCTTCTTATGACACAGTCTAGGTTTGTGGTGATTTCAAGAGTTTCACATTTAAAAGGTCTCTACAGCTTCATAGGGGAAGCCTATAAAGATATGTTTACTGCTATCATCAGTAAAGCCAAGAAAGATACACTTACTGCTATTATCATTAAATACTTGTTCATATATAGAATGAGGATTTTTCATTTTCTGGCTGATCAACTGGCACAAAAACAAATACAGCTACTGCAGAAAGGTATTTCTGTCTAAAGTTTAGGTTGACTGACAGCAATAGGCAAGAATGACAGCATTAGGCAAGAATGACAGCATTAGGCAAGAATGACAGCACTGGGCAAGAATGACAACAATGGGCAAGACTGACAACACTGGGCAAGAATGACAGCATTAGGCAAGAATGACAGCAATAGGCAAGAATGACAGCAATAGGCAAGAATGACAGCACTGGGCAAGAATGACAGCATTAGGCAAGAATGACAGCAATAGGCAAGAATGACAGCATTAGACAAGAATGACAGCAATAGGCAAGAATGACAGCAATAGGCAAGAATGACAGTATTAGGCAAGAATGACAGCATTAGGCAAGAATGACAGCATTAGGCAAGTATGACAGCATTGGGCAAGAATGATAGCAAATGGCAAGACTGACAGCACTGGGCAAGAATGATAGCATTAGGCAAGAATGATATTGTGTGAATTATATAGAAAAAGTTTAATGGAAAAAACAGTACACTTATGAGCAAACATGGATTTCCTGGGATTTTGGTCATAAATGTACAGTTTTCTATTATGATGATCTCAAGGATTCCATTCTTGGTCACAAGTGTACAGTTTTCTACTATGACAATCCCAGGGATTCCATTCTTGGTCACAAGTGTACAGTTTTCTACTATGTCAATCCCAGGGAATCCATTCTTGGTCACAAGTGTACAGTTTTCTACTATGACAATCCCAGGGATTCCATTCTTGGTCACAAGTGTACAGTTTTCTACTATGTCAATCCCAGGGATTCCATTCTTGGTCACAAGTGTACAGTTTTCTACTATGACAATCCCAGGGATTCCATTTTGCACATTTTGTTTTATAATACTTAAGTGATGCCCACATCATTGGCAATAGAGTTTTAAAGAAACTTAATTGGCTTAGCATAAAACATGGACTTATTGTGGGAGGACTATAGCCAATTGGTTTTAAACAAGGGGGATTACAGCTAATTGACTTAACATCAATCATGAGTTCTTTATAGGGAAGATTATAGCTAATTAGCTTAGTATCAACCACTTGTTAATCATGGAGGGATTATACCTAATTGGCTTAGTATCAACCACTTGTTAATCATGGAGGGATTATACCTAATTGGCTTAGTATCAACCACTTGTTAATCATGGAGGGATTATACCTAATTGGCTTAGTATCAACCACTTGTTAATCATGGAGGGATTATACCTAATTGGCTTAGTATTAAGCATGTATTAATCATGGAGGGATTATACCTAATTGACTATGTAATAAGTGTGTGTTAATTATGGAGAGATTATAGCTAATTAGCATAACATCAAACATGTGTTAATTACTGAAGAATTATAGCTAATTGGCTTAGTATCAAGTATGTGCTAATTAAGGGAAGATTATAGCTAATTGGCTTAGCTTCAAGCTAACATGAGAAGATTAGCATCAAACATGGATTATCATGCATGGATCACAGCTCACTGACATCAAGTATTTCATTTTTACAGATGTCTAGAGCTAAATTGGATAAAGCATGCATTTATCACTGGAGGATTATAGATAATTTAGACTGGCATCAAGCATGGGTTTATCATAAGAGGACTGAAGCTAAATGAATTGTCATCAAGCACAGGTTTATCAAGGTACAATTACCTGATTTTTTTCATCTTCAGGCAATGGTTTATCAAGGGAGAATTGATTAACTTATATGTAACACCAAGTAAGGGTTTTTCCAGGGAGAATTGATTAACTTATATGTAACACCAAGTAAGGGTTTATCCAGGGAGAATTGGTTAACTTATATGTAACACCAAGTAAGGGTTTATCCAGGGAGAATTGATTAACTTATATGTAACACCAAGTAAGGGTTTATCCAGGGAGAATTGATTAACTTATATGTAACACCAAGTAAGGGTTTATCCAGGGAGAATTGATTAAATGGCCAGTATAACTAGTGAGAAAACACTGGGGAGCACCACCTTAGCATCAGGCAGGGGTTTATCATGGGAAGTTTAAACTTGTGCCTTTGGGGCAGATAACTCATGCATTCGGGACAGATAACTCATGCATTTAGGACAGATAACTCATGCATTTAGGACAAATAACTCATGCATAACCTGCCATTTACATGAAATGCTGAGACATATGGTCTTTCAGTCTGTTGTTTGTAGCAACCAGCAATAAATCAATGAAAACTGGTAACTCATGAGCAATTGAAAACTTTTTGGAATGCTTTGGTCAAACATTTAGCATGATGTGAGGCATGATGTCTGGTAACATACATCAATATTCGGTGAAAATGATGTCCAATTATTTAAGGTTTTAACAGCATAGAATTTCATTAAAAAGTATTTCTATGAACTTCCACAACTTAAAATCTAGTTTCATCAAACCTGACACTACATTCATCAATTTTTCCCTCTGTCCTCTCCATATGTAACTTCAACTCCAAAACTCCATCGTAACTTTGAATAATTCCTATCTGCAAGATGTTAAATGTCATCCCTAGACTTTGTTTATTCAACAGATATAATATTAGTGTATAGAATTGAATACTAAATTAGCCTTGGAAATCTAATGCATGGAATATTTATAAAACCAAAACAAGTTTTATCACTTTTGTCAATACTAGTAATATAATCATAGGTTTTTGTTAAGATTGTACATAAAAGTGTGTCTCTGTATCATCCGACTGCATGGTGATCTGTACTCTATCTGGCCTTATGATACAAATTTCTCATTTCTATGCAGGAATGCAATAAAGGATGTGACAAAGAAAAACAACATTACCATTTTGATTTATGGTGTAACAGTGTACATCTTTACTCCCCCATAGAATTCAGCCGCCACCTGAATGACAAAGCTTTTAACTGGCTTTCATGTAAAACAAAGCTGACAGCAACATAATGCACTCCACAGAAGAATGTATTCTTTGTTGATATCTGAATTTTGTATATCCTCAGCCACCTTCTCTATCTAGGAACTAAACTGTAGTCTCCAAAAGTGTATGTGTAGCTACGTATTAGGTCTAATGGCATGTATGTGTAGCTATGTATTAAGTCTAATGGCATGTATGTGTAGCTATGTATTAGGTCTAATGGCATGTATGTGTAGCTATGTATTAGGTCTAATGGCATGTATGTACAGCTATGTATTAGGTCTAATGGCATGTATGTACAGCTATGTATTAGGTCTAATGGCATGTATGTGTAGATATATATTAGGTCAAATGGCATGTATGTGTAGCTATGTATTAATTAGGTCTAATGGCATGTATGTGTAGCTATGTATTAAGTCTAATGGCATGTATGTGTAGCTATGTATTAGGTCTAATGGCATGTATGTGTAGCTATGTATTAATTAGGTCTAATGGCATGTATGTGTAGCTATGTATTAGGTTTAATGGCATGTATGTGTAGATATGTATTAGGTCAAATGGCATGTATGTGTAGCTATGTATTAATTAGGTCTAATGGCATGTATATGTAGCTATGTATTAGGTCTAATGGCATGTATGTGTAGCTATGTATTAGGTCTAATGGCATGTATGTATAGCTATGTATTAGGTCTAATGGCATGTATGTGTAGCTATGTATTAGGTCTAATGGCATGTATGTGTAGCTATGTATTAGGTCTAATGGCATGTATGTATAGCTATGTATTAAGTTTAATGGCATGTCAGCACAATACAGACTAATATCATGCTACTGCAAGTGAGTATATATAAATATACAATGTTACGCCATCTAGGGGCATAAACAATTTTAGAAGACAAAGTATAACCCAATAAACATTCAATTTTCCAAAAATATAAAATTATTTCCCTAAAATATAAGATTAACAAAGATAATAATTAAAAATAACTTACGGTGTTTCAATTCCTAGAAATTACCCTACACTGAACTATTAAATTTCACAGCAATTCAGCAGCACCAACGAAGAAGTTTCAATATGCAAGAGTTTTACTTCAAGGTAATCCAAATCAAGATAAATGTCACTAAAGTCCTTGAATGCTTCATATAATCCAATGGAATTATTTAAACATCTAAGTCCTTGAATAATTCCATGATAGTTCAGCAATGTACTAGTATTTGTTCAGAATAAAAGGTTTTTCTTCAGCAATTTCCAAGTTAAAAAACATTAAAAAGCTTTCTTTCACAACTCTTACAGAACTGGAATATAACTGGAGAATGATAATGCAGTTCTTTAATTCTCTACTATATAGTCACCTAATGTATATCAAATAAACTCAAATAAACTAATCTGAATTGCTAAAAAATATTCCCAAACATTTAATTTTTCCCCGGCGCAATGCCTTGGTCATCAATAATACATTTTATATTACTTTTATCCCATCAGCAGCTAGGGCAGTCATGACATATTCACAGTTAAAAATTACCTCCAAGGATCACATTATGTTGACATGTCCTTCATTTAAATAATGCGTGACATACTTCACCAAATTAGGTGTTGAAATGAAACTTAGTAATCAACCTCAATTCATGAATGAAATTTTCACATTATCTACAAACACACACTACACACATGACATGACCTCACCTTTAAATTGCATTCTACTGTGTAAGTATTACCAGTCATAACAATAGTCATTAACCACAAATGACTTTAATAAAGTCTATATTATAAATTAATATATGATACAATAGTCATTAACCCAAATGACTTTAATAAAGTCTATATTATAAATTAATATATGATACAATAGTCATTAACCCCAAATGACTTTAATAAGGTCTATATTATAAATTAATATATGATACAATAGTCATTAACCCAAATGACTTTAATAAAGTCTATATTATAAATTAATATATGATACAATAGTCATTTACCCCAAATGACTTTAATAAGGTCTATATTATAAATCAATATACGATACAGATATCAATAACACCATCATCCACATAAATCAAAAAAAAGATTTATAAAATAAAACTTTCTTTAATTAACTGTCCAACATACATGGATTTGATATGGATTTAATATTTAATATGGATTTAACATGGATTTAATATTTAATATGGATTTAACAAGGATTTAATATTTAATATGGATTTAATATGGATTTAATATGGATTTAATATGGATTTAATATGGATTTAACATGGATTTAATATTTAATATGGATTTAATATGGATTGACATTGATGTTATATGACTATAACACCCAACTCCAATGTAACAATCTTTGCTTCTTATTTTCTATTTCATGTGCTTGACATCGATGTTACATTATATCCAACTCCATCGTAACAATCTTTGATTCTTATTCTCTATTTTATTAACGATAGTGATGGATTTGTTATCGCTAAAGACAACAAATGGAGAAGAAGCTGCATTAGCATATACCTCAAAGTGTTGCAAAATGTAATTTTTCTAGTGCTTATTCAAGTTCCTTGAAAAATAGCACACTGGATGATCCACACCATCACTGTCTTCCTGTAAAAGTATTCCGCTAACTCCTGCATCATTTGCATCTACAGACATTTGGAATGATTTAGTAAAATCTGGAGTGTACTACTGAGTATAGCCTTTAATTTATCAAATGCCTCCTGATATTTTTCTGACCAGTGAAACTTGGTCTTCTTACTTAAAGATATTGGTCATGGGTTCAGCAGTCAGGGAACAATTCGAGCAAAATTTCTGATAAAAATCTGCCGAACTAAAAAAATCATATTCAGTTGCTGCTTACTGATAGGCACAGAGATTTCAGAAATAGTCTTGACCTTAACTTCATTAAGGTTTTTTTTAATAAAGACCGACATGTCATATAACAATGTCCCACATGTCCTACAACAATGTCCCACATGTCCTATAATATGTCTCACATGTCCTATAACAATGTCCCACATGTCCCATAACAATGTCCCACATGTCCTATAAAAATGTACCAAATGATCTATAACAATATCCTACATGTCATATAACAATATCCCACATGTCCTATAACAATGTCCCACATGTCCTATAACAATGTCCCACATGTCTTATAACAATGTCCCACATGCCTTATAACAATATCTAACAACAATGTCCCACATGTCCTATAACAATGTCCCAAGTGTCCTATAACAATATCCTACATGTCTTATAACAATGTCCCACATGTCCTATAACAATGTTCCACATGTCTTATAACAATGTTCCACATGTCTTACAACAATATCCAACAACAATGTCTCACATGTCCTATAACAATGTCCCACATGTCCTATAACAATGTTTCACATGTCTTATAACAATGTTCCAAATGTCCTATAACAATGTCCCACATGTCCTATAATAATGTCTCACATGTCCTATAACAATGTCCCAAACATTTGGGACATCCTATAACAATATCCTACATGTCATATAACAATATCCCACATGTCCTATAACAATGTTCCACATGTCTTATAACAATGTCCCACATGTCTTACAACAATATCCAACAACAATGTCTCACATGTCCTATAACAATGTCCCACATGTCCTATAACAATGTTTCACATGTCTTATAACAATGTTCCAAATGTCCTATAACAATGTCCCACATGTCCTATAACAATGTCCCAAATGTCCTATAACAATATCCTACATGTCATATAACAATGTCCCACATGTCCTATAACAATGTCCCACATGTCCTATAACAATGTCCCTCACTTTCTTCCTAACTTTATAAAGAACATAGAAATCTTAAGAAAATCTTGAGCATTAAACACTAACATGTGGACACATTTTTCTGTAACTTTTCCTGTATTTCTGCAAAGGTCAAAATGAGTATTTAAAAAAAATTATCAAAGGTTTTACTATGGATTCAGTTTTAATATTCCTTAAAAAAATAAATTCTGTAAAACTTGAGAATGCACACAGTCATCAACAAGTACTGGTTGCCTAACTTGGTTTCAGGTAATGGGACAATATAATTTCCCATTATTCTACTAAATAGTTCATCAATTGTAAGAAAATGTTACAGACAAACTTGCGGCATTTTTTGATTGGCTTTTCCTAGCATATGACAAGAATGATAAAATTTACAAAATTAAGAAAAATTAATTTTAATTTTTGGGCCAATATAAATGATTTAAGATCTTGTAACAAAACTTATTGACTCCTAAATGACCAGACAATGGCATTTCATGGTCAAGACTAAAAATTTGTTGATATAATCTAGGAACAATAACTGGATAGATTACTAACCACTTGTCCCCAGCAGGTGGCCTCCATTTCCTCAAAAGGACAACATTCTTTAAAACATAAAATGTTCCTTCTTGTGTGGCATCAGTTACACTAATATATTCGGAAATAAACAGGAGATCTCTAGATCTTCCTTCTGTGATCAATACTTCATGACATCCAAATTAGGTTGACATTAAATGCCTGACATCCAAATTAAGATGTCATTAAAAGCCTGACATCCAAATTAGGATGATATTAAAAGCCTGACATCTGAATTAGGATGACATTAAAAGCCTGACATCCAAATTAAGATGCCATTAAAAGCCTGACATCCAAATTAGGATGACATTAAAAGTCTGACATCCAAATTAAGATGCCATTAAAAGCCTGACATCCAAATTAGGATGCCATTAAAAGCCTGACATCCAAATTAGGATGACATTAAAAGCCTGACATCCAAATTAGGATGATATTAAGAACCTGATATCCAAATTAGGATGACATTAAAATCCTGACATCCAAATTAGGATGACATTAAAAGCCTGACATCCAAATTAGGATGACATTAAAAGCCTGACATCCAAATTAGGATGATATTAAAAGCCTGACATCCAAATTAGGATGACATTAAAAGCCTGACATCCAAATTTGGATGACATTAAAAAGGTGTCAGCTAATAGAATAAGATCCTGATGAACAGCATCATTCTCAAGTGCACGTTTTGAAGTAACTGCATAAGCCGGATATAAATCAGGGATTTCAATATGATCAAGTCTATGATCTAGATAAGGCTTGTCAGTTACCAGTGGTTTGACCATTACCTGATCTCCAGCTAGGTCATTACATAATAACAAATGCTCCTTTAATCCCCAAAACTAAGAATGATGAAACACTGAACCCATAAATCTCTATAACAAAATCAGAAATGGGGTAAACTAAGCCCCTACAAAAATATATCTTTCAAATATGTGACCATGACCTTAGCCTTTTAGAAAAAGAGCATTTGCAGCTACTCTATTTGAATTATATTGCATATATTTCACCCTTTCATCTTACAATAAGTGTATGTGGGAAGAGATAAGGATTTCTGATCTATCTTTATCAGAAATTTAATTCTTCAGTTAAACAACCTAGAGACTTTTAAATGAAACTGCAATGGTTTCTTAACAAACACTATTGCAAGGAAGATTTATTTATAAATGGAACCAAGTGAACCAAAGAATACTTATCACTTTTTACTAGCTGCCATTTCTAAAGTTTCAACCCCTTTCTTGACCTTTTCTTATTTCACTATTGACATAATTCTTGAACTCTTCAATCAAGAGGAGTTGTTTACGATAATCATAATCTTTGTCATCCTTCTTCACTGTACCCAGTCTCTTAAATAGTCATACCTTTCCCCATGCAAATTCAAAATGAGTCTGTGGAGTTTCTTGTCTCTTAAATAGTCATACCTTTTCCCATGCAAATTCAAAATGAGTCTGTGGAGTTTCTTGTCTCTTAAATAGTCATACCTTTTCCCATGCAAATTCAAAATGAGTCTGTGGAGTTTCTTGTCTCTTAAATAGTCATACCTTTTCCCATGCAAATTCAAAATGAGTCTGTGGAGTTTCTTGTCTCTTAAATAGTCATACCTTTTCCCATGCAAATTCAAAATGAGTCTGTGGAGTTTCCTGTCTAAAGCTTTAATGCTAGGCCTCAGGCATCATCTTATAAACCATCAAGACATTCTTTGACCACATCACCAGATTGATCAGATAGAGTGAGCCTTTCCAGACAACACATTTTGCAATAAAAAAAACAAGATCCAATAATCTTTCAGCCATTTCAAATTCTCAGCAATTTTCTCAACACTGAATATATATATTTGCCTACACCTTTCTTATCTAAAAGGGAGCACCTGCATATCTGATATATTTCACAATATGAAAATATGAACCTGTATTTACCTTAGTACCCTTTATACCAGTTGCAATTCCTTTAGGTGATGCTCTACTGTTTCAGGTGGCACTTTACAGTTTCGTATTTAGCATAGGGTTAGAATTTTAAAGAAAAAGAATTTCCCTAGGGTTTCCTCACTAGTTATACTGGCTATTTAAAAAATACATTGTATATCTTAGGTATTATTCAAAGAACCTTTAATTCTCTTTATTTTGGTGTATGACTGATGGGTGTAATATGGGTCATAGAGTATACTGCTTGGCCTTACTCCAGATGTGCACCTTTAAAAAAAGTGCTAGCTCTACTTGCTCATTTTCATTCCCGAACTTTAGAGGTAAATTGACAAAAAAAATAACATAACTTTTTTTACATTTTATATACTTGGTAAGTTATTCATTGCATTTTCAGAGGCTTGTATTGTCTAGTCTGGCAAAATTCATTTTCCCTATTTTAATAGCTGCCAAGGATTGTGTACTTTAGACAAATTCAGGTTTATTTTTTGGAGCACAAGGGAGCAGTAATTTTTGTTAGCGGTATGCTATGATCATTTACAATTTCCAAAAGTACAATATCCAAAGAAATGTCATCCACATTACATTAAATTAGCATAGAGGTATGCCAACATTCCCTCTGTGTGCATGTTTAAAATGCAAACAATTTCACCTTACATACATCACTCTCTCAAAAGTACATAATAACTGTTGAGAGCCACATTAAACACAACTTAATCTCTCTCCATTCTCACTTGCATTTGCTCATTTCTCTATTTCCCGATTATTTATTTTCATTCTCTTTCTTTCTCTCTCCCTCTCCCTTGTAACCTCCCTCTCTCTCTGCCTGCATTGGTACTTTTCCTTCACTTCTTTCTACAATAAGCTTCTTTATTATTTTTGCATTGGTGATAAAGCTAAAGCCCTCTAAAGTCTTCCTCTCTCTGCAGTTCCCTTGATTTAACATCAAGACATGACCCACCTAGAGATCTGTTCCTCTTTCTAAACAGATTTTCATGATACAAAGCCTTTACAAAGCATTTTAGATAATTAATATCCCAAATTTTATATTCTGAGATAAATAAATTACAAGCTCAAATCACTAGCAACATTTATAAAGGTAAGGCATCGTAAGATGTTAATCCATAAAGTCAGACAAGCACAAGGAACTAAAGATGCTTTTGTGATACTCTGCAAGTGAATAATGATTTGTGGGACATTACACTGGGACATGATGATTTGTGGGACATTACACTGGGACATGATGTGAGACATCACACATTACCCTTTGTCAAACAAGCTGGCTGAATTGGAAATACATCACAAAATGCATTCTCTTATTATGCCCTATCTTTTCTTTTATATCTACTTCAGATACACAGATTTTTATCAGTTTGAATATAGAATAAATTTGGCAAGAAATAAAATTGGTAAAAATTCAAGTTACATAACATAATTATAAAATGCGTGTGTACTACCCATGAAGAAACTGCAAAACTTTTTATTGCTAAAAATATTCTTAATTTATTAAACATGAAAAAAATAGAGGGATCATAGAATAACAAGGTCATTAAGTTCAAACTTGCCTAGACACAATTTTAAATTGTGTCTAAAGTGATACTCTATACTGTGTCCTTTTAGTATTAGAAATTGCCAAAAATATAAATTATAATATAAATATTAAATTTTAATTAAATTTAATATAAAAATTACTTTATGAGGAATACTTTCTAAGCATCAAAATTAAAAATTAACAGCAGATGCAGTACTGAAATTTGAATTCTGCTGCCATCATCAAAGTCTGAAACCAAATTGAACTGACCCCAAAAAGATAATATGATGTTGTGTTGCTTAGCTGACCAAGTGTGTAACAGCACATTAGCACATGAAAACTATTTGGAGCAACAGCAATAGGACAAAGAGCTTTACCAGAGAACCGTGAGTGATTGACACGGTCAGTATTCCAACATACATGCCAAGTTTTCTGGGGCAAAATGAAGGAGATTAGACTAAATATAATTTTTGTCATAATTTAAGAACAAAGTGCACATCGTATTGAAACTAAGGAAATTATAATATATAATAGTTACTCAACTTTATTAATTTTCTTATGCATTTTCTTAATCTCACAAAAAATAATTTAGAACCCTCTCAATAATTACTGTCTGTGCTTCAGAAAACTAACACTCATGTACATCAAACATTCAAACTTGGTTTTATCAATGTGTGCTGTCTTTCAGTCCTGAAGAAAAGCTCTTTTTGCAGTGATACACAATAAACACACTTTACATTTATGTTACATGATTTTTGCAGTAATACACAATAAACACACTTCATGTTTATGTTACATGATTTTAATAATGATTGTGTTTCCACCTCACATTTCCACAGCTGCCCCCTCCCTGAATCTTCCTCAACATTCTGAAACAGTGCTCTGGATTTAGATAACATTATTACAGCCACCATGGCTCCTGTGATATTTTTATAGGTTACTGCATCTGGGAAATAAGAACTATTTTTACTTAGCTATACTAATATTGTTCAGAACTGTGTAATGCAAAAAGTAAAACGAGTTCCTATACATACAAATGTAGTAACCTTTTCTACCTGAGACTGAATAATAAAAGAACACAAAACAAGGAACAAAGTAATTGACTTTATGCATATTACAAAGTAAATATACAAACAGTTAAACAAATACACGATGACAGTGTTCACATAACACCGCCCAGTAACCTTTCAATTTAGTAGTATATACCATATACTCTGACATTTGTTTAAAAAAATAATCTCATTTTGATCTACTTAAAAGTGAAGTTTAGAATCATATTGTGGTTGACTATGCCTTGGAATAACTTTCCGATTAAGTCTGGAATGAATGGACTTGTGCTTTTTGTCAATCCAACTAAATTCTGCTTATCTAGTCATGATGGACTGGAGTTATTAGCTGGGTTGATTTTGTATGATGTACATGTGGCTTGGAGGGACTGGCCTTGAAGTCATGTGCTTCTATTCTTTAGTATGGTATCATAAGGTGGAAAATATATGAAATTCTTAAAATTAAAATTTTCAAGATGATGCAGAATTAAATATTATTTATTAGGGAGCATCCAGTTCATTTCTTTGTGGAGTGCAGTAAATTCTTTGTTGGAATTTGACTTCTGTTAGAAATTTGGTCAAGATGTGCAGTAAAATTTCAGTGTGGATCAGTTTTTGAACTCAAAAAATTCCAGTTGGAAACAAACCCCAAGGAAGTGTATATTGAGGCAAATTAAGATGCAGAGAAGGAAGCTGTCACTTGCATCTTGCTGGGACCACAGACTGATAAATGTTTCCCCATAACAAGTTATACAGATAGTCATGATGACATATGTATTAGCCTAGAAGGACCCCAGCTAAATGATCTGTATGACTATAAATCCAGATTTAAATGACTAAATGACCTATATGACTATAAATCCAGATTTAAATGACTAAATGACCTATATGACTATAAATCCAGATTTAAATGAGTAAATGACCTGTATGACTATAAATCCCGATTTAAATGAAATGACCTGTAGGACTATAAATCCAGATTAAATGACTAAATGACCTGTAGGACTATAAATCCAGATTTAAATTACTAATTGACCTGTATGACTATAAATCCAGATTTAAATGACTAAATGACCAGTATGACTATAAATCCAGATATTTGCTCAGAAAAGTAAACAGGAAAACCATATAATAGATGGAAAGTGACAATTCATTTCACAGCAGTAAATAAGGCTTCTTCATCAACCTTGTTATCTAGTTCTGAAGCTCTTGGTTTTCTACCAAACCACACCTTCTGCAGTTGTATTTTTATCAAATTTAGTGATTGGGCTGACTTGTAAATTGGAACATCTCTGAGAGAAATGGGATTTTGTGCATAACCCACTTTCTTTAGTTGCATTGCGTTTTATTTAATTTAGTGCTTAAACTAACTTGTAAATTGAGACATCTCTCAAAGAGATGAGATTTTCCTTATCTGAATATGGCATTCTAAGCCAATTTTTGCATAGACTTTAGAGAGCATGGCTCATAGACTTAACTATTCAATTTCTGATTAGTTAGGAACATTTCTCCTAAATAACGGTTTAAATAATCAGAATGGTACTTTTAATAAGTCATAAAACTATTGCTGGATATTATGGGTATCACATTCAGTCATTTGCTTGGTTTTGGGACTTAGTTACTTCAGCCACATTGCCAATTATCTCCCCTGCTTTCAAATGGATCCATGACTTCATGAACTGACCAATCTAATAAATCAAAGCCCTACGTGACAATACATTATTTGTTTATTTTTAAAAAATTTAGTTCTTAACATAATACTATTTTTAGACACATGTTGTTTGCAGCAGTGCATTATGGAGAAATATTTGACAATATAAGGGTAATCGAGTAACAATATAAGCATATGTGTTCTCTGACATGTTAGTTACCTGCTGAAGAAGGATAGAACAGTGGCAATGGAAGGCATCAGCATTATGGAAGGGTTCTTACCTGTTGAAGTGGAAGGGTTCTTACCTGTTGAAGTGGAAGAATTCTTACCTGTTGGAGAAAGACAGAACAGTGGAATGGAGGGCATCATCTTTATGGAATGGTTCTTACCTGTTGAAGTGGAAGAATTCTTACCTGTTGAAGAAGGACAGAACAGTGGAATGGAGGGCATCAGCTTTATGGAATGGTTCTTACCTGTTGAAGAAGGACAGAACAGTGGCATGGGAGGGCATCAGCTGTATTGAGGGGTTTAGTTGCATAAACAACCAGTACACCAATGTCCTGTACACACTGTATTCATTGTAGACAAACAACCTGCAGGAAAGAATTAAAGAGAAATGTATACTATAAATTCCCCTAAACAATATATATATATATATATATATATATATATATATATATATATATATATATATATATATATATATATATATATATATATATACGCTCCCAAAACTAGTACAAAAGCAATACATTGGTCGTGTTACAGGCAAGTCTGTTACTGTTACAGAGTACACTTGTAGGCAGATCTGTTATAGATTACAGTGTAAGCCGATCTGTGTTAGAGAGTACACTGTAAGCATATATGTGTTACAGAGTACACTGTAAGCATATCTGTGTTATAAATAGAGTACACTAAGCAGATCTGTGCTATAAGGGGTATGCAGCAGGTCTGTTAAAATGGGGCACATTGTAAGGTCATCTTACAATGGGTGCAATGTAAGCTTCTCCATGTTGAAATGGGTGACATCATAAAAAGCGAGTCTATGTTGAAATGGGTGACATTGTAAAAGCTAGTCTATATTGAAATGGGTGACATAAAATGCTAGTCTATATTGAAATGGGCAACATTGTAAAAGCTAGTCTATGTTGAAATGGGTGACGTAAAAAGCTAATCTATGTTGAAATACTGGGGTACATTGCAAGTAAAGCTTTTTTACACTGGGGTACACTGTGAGCTAGTCTATGTTAAAATTTGGTATACTGTAAGTTAATCTATATTACAATGGGATAAACACAAACAAATCTATGTGATAATTGTTCTGTTATATCCATGTCTGTGTTATAATAGTCATGTTTTATTCAAAATCACATTATTATTATTATTTATTATTATTATTATTATTATTATTATTATTATTATTATTATTATTATTATTATTATTATTATTATTATATATTATGAGAAATTACATTAAAATTGTTTATAATAATTAAAAGTGACTGGCACAGCATATGCCTGCCTTGTGTTTAATACTCATCTGTGTATGTACTAGTAGGGGATGGTTGACTTTATAATAGGTCATTCACCAACTGGTCTCAATGACCTTAACCTTTTGTCAAAGAATGCAACCTTGAACTATGACCTTGATCCTTTGTCAAAATATGCAATCTTGAAATAAAATTAATGTGCAGAAAGCATTATTTTCTCCAAGTTCTTATCCTAACCATGATTTCTGACCTTTGGATCCAGACATAAATGTGCTTCATTATAACCTTAAGTGCATACCATCCTTTGGATCCAGACATAAATGTGCTTCATTATAACCTTAAGTGCATACCATCTTTTGGATCCAGACATAAATGTGCTTCATTATAACCTTAAGTGCATACCATCTTTTGGATCCAGACATAAATGTGCTTCATTATAACCTTAAGTGCATACCATCCTTTCGATCCAGACATAAATGTGCTTCATTATAACCTTAAGTGCATACCATCCACAAAGTTTGATCAAGGAATCTGTTCTAAAAAAACAAAAGTTATGCTGCATAGACCATTCTTCTGTCATTTGGTCATACTGACTTCAATCTTTTGCCTTTGAATCTCAATATCACTAGGCTTGTTCCAGATGTTAAGTACAAGCCCTCCACAAATTTTGGTCAAGGTATGAAATCTAGAAGTCATAAAGGAGTAGCCATTTTCTTAAGTTAGTCGTGTAAGTCGTGTAAGTTAGTCATGTAAATCTTTGATTTATTGGTCCCAAATTAAATGATTGCCTTGTTGCATAAAATGGAAGTCATCCACATATCTAAGAAGGTCAATAGTTCATAACTGCAATTTTTGTACCATTTTCTTTTTTTTTGTTTGAAACAGTGACCTTGACCTTTGACATATCACTAAAATCAATGGGGTTTTCTCCACAAATCAACTGCAAGCTCTCCATAAGGTTAGGTGGAAGTACATGCAGCAGAAGTGAAGTTATCAGATTAGGACACACATATGGACAGACAAAAAAGTCATAGCATAATAAGCTCTACTAAACAGGGTGACTAGTAAAACTCCAAGGAAAATTCACCCCTATAATGGGTTCTATGACAATACATGTTATATCAGATTTAACTAAACTGAGGGATTTTATAATGGAGACCAAACTACCTATATCTTGATATCAGCTAATACAAATAAAACCCCAACAATAATCAAAATTTCATTGAAGACATTCAATTTACAAAAAATATTGCTCTTGAAAAACACAAAGTGGAAAATTCTTTAGATCCTTTAAATTAAACTCTGATGTAATGTATTTTAAAGTAGAATAAAGGACTAATGGTCGCAATCACCGTTCCATTGCATCATATGTTTCCAAGGTATCACCGAGTCTCCCATTGGTCCCAATTACAGTCACACTACATTATACACTTTCACAGTATCACCTTGTCTCCCAATGGTTCCAATTACAGTCACACTACATTATACACTTTCACTGTATCAGCTTGTCCCCTAATGGTTCCAATTAGTCACACTACATTATACACTTTCACAGTATCACCTTGTTCACTAATGGTTCCAATTACAGTCACACTACATTATACACTTTCACAGTATCACATTGTCTCCTAATGGTTCCAATTAGTCACACTACATTATACACTTTCACAGTATCACCTTGTTCACTAATGGTTCCAATTACAGTCACACTACATTATACACTTTTGCAATCACCGTTCCATTGCATCATATGTTTCCAAGGTATCACCTTGTCTCCCATTGGTCCCAATTACAGTCACACTACATTATACATCTCCACAGTATCACCTTGTCTCCTAATGGTTCCAATTACAGTCACACTACATTATACACTTCAACAGTATTACCTTGTCTCCTAATGGTTCCAATTACAGTCGCACTACATTATACACTTCCACAGTATTACCTTGTCTCCTAATGGTTCCAATTACAGTCACACTACATTATACACTTCCACAGTATCACCTTGTCTCCCAATGGTTCCAATTACAGTCACACTACATTATACACTTCCACAGTATCACCTTGTCTCCCAATGGTTCCAATTACAGTCACACTACATTATACACTTCCACAGTATTACCTTGTCTCCTAATGGTTCCAATTACAGTCACACTACATTATACACTTTCATAGTATCACCGAGTCTCCCAATGGTTCCAATTACAGTCACACTATATTATACACTTTCATAGTATCACCTTGTCTCCCAATGGTTCCAATTACAGTCACACTACATTATACACTTTCACAGTATCACCTTGTCTCCCAATGTTTTCAATTACAGTCACACTACATTATACACTTTCACAGTATCACCTTGTCTCCCAATGGTTCCATTTACAGTCACACTACATTATACACTTTCACAGTATCACCTTGTCTCCCAATGGTTCCAATTACAGTCACACTACATTATACACTTTCACAGTATCACCTTGTCTCCCAATGTTTTCAATTACAGTCACACTACATTATACACTTTCACAGTATCACCTTGTCTCCCAATGGTTCCAATTACAGTCACACTACATTATACACTTCCACAATATCACCTTATTTCCCAATGGTTTCAATTACAGTCACACTACATTATACACTTTCACAGTATCACCAAGTCCACTAATGGTCTGAATTACAGTCACACTACTTTATACACTTCCGCAGCATTACCTTGTCCTCTAATGGTCCCAATTGCATTCACACTATATAAGTTTGCAGTATCACCTTGTCCCCTAATCCAGATAGAGTAATGAATTCCATTACTGACTAAATGAAATTCATCTGTGCTAAATCATATATTCAAATAATTTTTAGGTCATGCCTGGAGAAAAACAGTTCAAAATGTGGTTTCATTTTTTGTTGAATTTTAGGTACAGCATAAATGAATAAAAGTTTTTGTAGAATGTTTAGGTACAGCATAAATGAGTATCCCATTTCTGTGGGAATTTTTACATCAAAAATGAATACCACATTCTGGGGGATTTTATGATTACCAGTACCAATTGTATTTTTATTTTAAGAATACCCCATTTTGTGTTATTTTCAGTACAACCTCACTGAATACCCCATTTTGTGGGAAATTAATATCCCATTGTGTGGAATTTTAGGTACAACATAAGTGAATAACAAATTTGGGATTTTATAACTACCAAATTTGTCTGGGATTGCATGAATGAAAATTTTTATGGAATTTTGGTACAACAAAAATAAATATCCCATATATGTGGGTATTTAGTTGCAACATAAAAAAAATGAATACCAAATTTTGGGAGAGATTTTATCATTCCCAATTGTTTTTTTTTATTTTTTGAATACCCCATTTTGTGTTATTTTAGGTAAAATCTTAGTGAATAGCCCATTTTTGTGGGATTTTAAATACAACATCAATGAGTAGCCCATTTCTGTTGGATTCTAGTTACAACAGAAATAAATAGAAATTTAGTGGGATTTTTTTATATATAACATCAATGAATAGCCCATTTTTGTGGGATTATATTTACAACAATGAATAGCCTATTTATGTGTGATTCTAGGTACAGCATAAATGAATAGAAATTTTGGTGGTTTATTTATATATGACATCAATGAATATCCCATTTTTGTGGGATTTTATAAACAACATCAATGAATAACCCATTTTTGTGGGATTTTATATACATCAATGAATATCTCATATTTGTGGGATTTTATATACAACATTAACGAATAGCCCATTTTTGTGGGATTTTATATACAACATTAATGAATAGCCCATTTTTGTGGGATTTTAAGTATTTCATAATTGGGGAGCTGCAGTACCCCAACTGATGGATCCATGATTTAAGGGTTGTGGATTAAATACCTGCCCAGGTCAGCCAAGGCCAGCCCATGATAACCAAGGTCAGCCAAGGTCAGTCCAGGTCAGTCAAGGTCAGCCCCGGTCAGCTGTGTCATTGGAAAAGGCACCTGGCTTTCATTTCCTCATATAGCCAATAATGTGCTAAAAGTACTGTTCAAACCAACCAATAACCAAACAATATAAATGACAATTACTCAATCTTGAATGTTTGAAAGTCTCCTTACAATGTGACTTCCATTACAATGCCATACATCTTGTTTATCTCACATGAACACTATTGCTATTATTTATCTCACATGAACACAATTGCTATTATTTATCTCACATGAACACTATTGCTATTAGGTGTTTCTGTACAAAACAATAAAGTGTATATACTCACTTGCAAGTCCAACTGCCAGCAATATAGACTGTGATCTGCCACTGCATAATGCACTGACAGATCAGGGTCTGTATTATTCTGCTGATTACTCCAAAAACCCAGACCTGCCTGACCATTATCTGGCAGCAGATCTAAATCTCTGCAATTTGGGGTCAACTTATAAGCAGATATATACGATATGCATTTCTTATACACTGTCTAAACAAAATTCAATTCTTAGGCAACACTTTTTCACTGCCAACTAGATTGTTTTTTTTTTAGAAAAGCAGTTTCCAAAGTATGACACAAAATGTAAGGATGCATCTGAAGAAAACTGACTGCAAAATAATAGACTTAATACCAAATTTCAGGCTATGTTTCAAACTGACAGCAAAATATATGACTTAATGTCAATTTTCAGGCTATGTTTCAAACTAACTGCAAAATTTTGAACCTAATGCCAAATTTCAGGCTATGTTTCAAAATGACTGCAAAATACTGAACTTAAGACCAAATTTCAGTCTATATTTCATGAAAAGAACCAAACACACTGATCATGTGTATATTCAGTGATGTCATACAAAGAGTTTCAAAGCAGACTTCACAGCTTTTCAATGAAACCATAAATTAAGTATTGATCAATTAAATAAAATAAAATGAGCAAGATGAACTTCAGAATGCCATTAATTTCCAAATTTTTTGGCAGAGTATCAATTTTCATGCAGTCTTTGCTTGCTGCAAGCGATACATTGAAAAATCCAATGAACAATTATCCTTCAGTTGAAACAACAGCATCCGTTCCTAATGCAGCATTTAAGTATAAAAAAAACCCAAAAACATTTACCCCAAACTAAGAAAAATCGTGAACAAACATTACTCTAATATGATATTTTAATTTTTGTTTTTTCTGGTACTAGGCCAGAAATGTTTATTTTTCTTTCATTTTTCTTTATTGTGCATCATTGATGACTTTTTCTCTGTCAGATGCCAGTATATTGAACTTTGATCATGATGTCACTTTATTATAAAATAAGCTCTTGTTTTCAGTCCCTTTAGGATTTTTAAGCACAAGTAAAAACAGTGTAGTATAACATTTGTTTTAAAAGTACACAATACCCTTTTAATATTCATTACAAAAATATACCATTGACTTAGTAGAGCGAGTCAAGCTGCATATTTCCAATCTGTATGCCACAGGAATGCTCTGTCTCAAAATGAATGTAATCAAGTGCCACCAGTCTAATTCTGAAGTGTAATTCACAAATAATCAATTGCAGCAAAAAGCTTTCTCAAATTAGTGCACCATCCATGGATAGAATGAAAATAATGATAATTTACGGCACTCAGACTTCAAAATATTATCCTGGCCAGGATCAGAAAGAATACTATATATAATTAGAGCCTAAAGGGAATAAATATGTCCTTAAGGCATGGCTAATTGGACGAATCATCACGTACAGGGAATTTTCACAAAATTTATATCCCTTTTAAATTTCCGTTCTATTAGTTCAATTTGATGCTTAGTACAACATAATGATTCTATCAAAAAGTAAATCAGATGTAAGCATACCATCGCTAGATGTTAAAGCTCCAAGGCAAAAGTAATATAAATAATGATATAAATGAAGAACACCGCTACTTAAAAAAAACAATAAAAAACATAGTAGTGGTGGAAGTGGAGATGCTGTAGAAGCAGCTGAAGTTAGCAGTAGCATTAGTAATTGTAGAATAAGAAGTATAGTACTCCATTAATATAATGCTGTCAATGGGAATCATAGAATCAGAACAGTACTCCCTTATTATAATGTTGTTAATGGAAATCATAGAATCAGAACAGTACTCCCTTATTATAATGCTGTCAATGGGAATCATAGAATAAAAAGTAAAGTACTCCCTTACAATCCTGTCAATGGCAGTCATAATATCTGAAGTAAAGTACTCTCTTCATATATAATGCTGTTGATCAGATTCAAACAATCATAATGGGGTTTTCGAGTGAGGGAGTACTGTTGTAGTGTTATAAAAATGGGAAGTTGGACTGAGGGAATACTGTTGTAGTGTTATAATAATGGGAAGTTGGAGTGAGGGAGTACTGTTGTAGTGTTATAATAATGGGAAGTTGGATTGAGAGAGTACTGTTGTAGCGTTATAATAATGGGAAGTTGGAATGAGAGAGTACTATTGTAGTGTTATAATATTGGGAAATTGGAGTGAGGGAGTACAATTGTAGTGTTATAATAATGGGAAATTGGAGTGAGGGAGTAATGTTGTAGCATTATAATAATGGGAAGTTGGAGTGAGGGAGTATGGTTGTAGTGTTATATTAATGGAAAGTTGGAGTAAGGGAGTACTGTTGTAGTATTATATTAATGGGAAGTTGGAGTAAGGGAGTACTGTTGTAGTGTTATATTATTGGGAAGTTGGAGTGAGGGAGTACTGTTGTAGCATTATAATAATGGGAAGTTGGAGTTAGGGAGTATAGTTGTAGTGTTATATTAATGGAAAGTTGGAGTTAGGGAGTACTGTTGTAGTGTTATATTAATGGGAAGTTGGAGCAAGGGAGTACTGTTGTAGTGTTATATTAATGGGAAGTTGAAGTGAGAGAGTACTGTTGTAGTGTTATATTAATGGGAAGTTGGAATGAGAGAGTACTGTTGTAGCATTATAATAATGGAAAGTTGGAGTGAGGGAGTATGGTTGTAGTGTTATATTAATGGGAAGTTGGAGAAAGGGAGTACTGTTGTAGTGTTATATTAATGAGAAGTTGGAGTGAGAGAGTACTGTTGTAGTGTTATATTAATGGGAAGATGGAGTGTAAGAGTACTGTTGTAGTGTTATAATAATGGGAAGTTGGAGTGAGGGAGTATGGTTGTAGTGTTATATTAATGGGAAGTTGAAGTGAGAGAGTACTGTTGTAGTGTTATATTAATGGGAAGATGGAGTGTAAGAGTACTGTTGTAGTGTTATAATAATGGGAAGTTGGAGTGTGGGAGTATGGTTCTAGTGTTATATTAATGGGAAGTTGAAGTGAGAGAGTACTGTTGTAGTGTTATATTAATGAGAAGTTGGAGTGAGAGAGTACTGTTGTAGCATTATAATAATGGGAAGTTGGAGTGAGAGAGTACTGTTGTAGTGTTATAACAATGGGAAGTTGGAGTAAGGGAGTACTGTTAAAGTGTTATATTAATGGGAAGTTGGAGTGAGAGAGTACTGTTGTAGTTTTATATTAATGGGAAGTTGGAGTGAGAGTACTGTTGTGGTGTTATAACAATGGGAAGTTGGAGTGAGGGAGTATGGTTGTATTGTTATATTATTGGGAAATTGGAGTGAGAGAGTACTGTTGTAGTGTTATAATAATGGAAAGTTGGACTGAGGGAGTACTGTTGTAGTGTTATAATAATGGGAAGTTGGACTGAGGGAGTACTGTTGTAGTGTTATAATAATGGGAAGTTGGACTGAGGGAATACTGTTGTAGTGTTATAATAATGGGAAGCTGGAGTAAGGGAGTACTGTTGTAGTGTTAACATAATGGATTTATAATGAGGGTTTATTATAGTAGTGTTATAATAAGAGGGTTTTGGAGTGAGGCAATACTGAAGTAGAGTGAGTCGTTCAAGTAACAGTAGTAGTAACAGCAGCAGCAGTTGCAACAGCAGTGATAGCAACTCAGAAAAATATTTTTAAAAATCATTAAAACCATGCTGTCTACATTCTATAAACTTTTCCCACCTACTAAATTTTAAAAGAACCACCCCAACTATCCTAGAAGCCATGCTTTTGACTAATTTAATGGTAGACATGATATATCACCATGTACAAGAGCCATCTCTTTTCCAGGGATATCTCTAATACAAACTATTTCTAAACCCATGCCCTTTTATCTACAACCTGATTTTTCTTATACCTTTATGACTGTCACACACTTTGAGGTAAAAGCCATCCATGTCAGCTGAGTATATGAGTAAAAAAAAGAATTCATTGTCATAAAATTACAAATCATAGGTATATCATGTATTTATTCTATAATAACTTGAATAAATGTACAAACTTGCTGTAATTAATGGCCACAAGTATAAATCAGTAAGACATGAACAAGAGACCCTAGTGGCCCTGGTATTGCTACCCTGTTTAAGGAGAAAATCAATAATGATCTGAGAAAAGTGTGAGGGCATATTTCTTTGTTGCAGATATTTATCTTTTTATTATTATCTTTATTATTGTTTTATGTACAATGAAAATATTCACATCAAACATCCATAAAACACTAACAAGGAAAATAAAATTATTATGTTCCATTTTTATAAAAAGAAAGAAAAAAACAAAGGTGAAAACAATGTTCATTCTTGACGTAATGAGGAATTCTTTTTATATTTGACAAAATTTCAACTCTTCTTAGAAGCATTCAAAAAATCTTTTATGCTGCTTGAGAGTTCAAAGGTTAACAAACTGACACATTTATTAAAGTGACACACCACAAAGCAATGTATTTGCAATAGAAAAAAAAATCTCAACTTTAAGACAAACTGATAACAGGCCAAATCTACAAACATAAAATAACCTAAAAACTGGAGTTGACAGCGCAACAATAGTCTTCTGCTGCTGAAATTTCTGCACAACAGAACCATGGCAACAATTTCAAACAATGCATTTATCTTCAAGGAATAACAATTTACTATTTCAAAGAATAAATAATTGTGATGCTAACTGATAACTCATCTGTGAAGGTACATTTGTCACCTGCTAGAAAAATAACATTACCTAATATCCCTTATGATTTAACTTCAATACAGTTGTCAAAAATTAACCATCTGATTTAAATACAGCTATCAAAACCATTTATCAAAACTATTTAAACTATGACTTAAGTACAACTCTCAAAAGTAACCATTTGACTTAAATACAACTCTCAAAATAACCATTTGACTTAAATACGACTGTCAAAAAAATAACCATCTGACCTAAATATAACTGTCAAAAAGTAACCATTTGACTTAAATACAAAACTGGAAAAGCAACCATTTGATTTGAACACAACTATCAACAAAAATAACCATTTGACTTTATTACAACTATCAAAAAGCAACCATCTGACTTAATTACAACTTTCATAAGCACCCATCTGTTTTAATTACAACTTTCAAAAGCACCCAACTGACTTAATTACAACTTTCAAAAGCAGCCATCTGACTTTATTACAACTATCAAAAAGCAACCATCTGACTTAATTACAACTTTCATAAGCACCCATCTGACTTAATTACAACTTTCATAAGCACCTATCTGACTTAATTACAACTTTCATAAGCACCCATCTGACTTAATTACAACTTTCATAAGCACCCATCTGACTTAATTACAACTTTCAAAAGCACCCATCTGACTTAATTATAACTTTCAAAAGCACCCATCTGACTTAATTACAACTTTCAAAAGCACCCATCTGACTTAATTACAACTTTCAAAAGCACCTATCTGACTTAATTACAACTTTCAAAAGCAGCCATCTGACTTAATTACAACTTTCAAAAGCAGCCATCTGACTTAATTACAACTTTCAAAAGCACCCATCTGACTTAATTACAACTTTCAAAAGCACCCATCTGACTTAATTACAACTTTCAAAAGCACCCATCTGACTTAATTACAACTTTCAAAAGCAGCCATCTGACTTAATTACAACTTTCAAAAGCACCCATCTGAATTTATTACAATTATCAAAAAGCACCCATCTGACTTAATTACAACTATCTGAAAGAACACATTTGACGACTTAAATATGAGTATTTAGGTGTGGTGCATAATTAAGGCATTATTAGGGAGGGGGGTGAACATGGGTCTAACGATACAAGTCAGAAATGAAAAAATGGTACTTATATTATGACTTTATTTAAAGAGTGTAGCTCAGGTAGCTAAGAACTAATCTACCTTGAGGCTCTGACATTCAAAGGAATTTACTTTTAATTGTTCTGGATCCATGCTGTAATTCTTTTATATCTCAATTCATCCTATAAGAAAGCATTCTAAAACATGGTTTTTTCTTTGAAGTACAAAAAAATAATGTGTAAAAGTTCACTATCATTTTGGGGGAAGACATTTATGAATTCAAATTAAATATGTTCATGTACAACTAAAGAACAATAATATATGCAAGCCTTCATCAAACTGGGGAACAAAAGTCCGGCAAATATTTATGGGAAAAATCAGAAATGATCAATATTTAACTCAAATAAAATCCCATTCTAAAGTTGGTTTTAATCCTTGAAGTAATTTAAATGCATGGAGCAGGAACTAAATATGATGCAAATGGCAAACTTCATCATCAATTTACAGAGAACATAACTCTGTCAAAGGAACAAAAATGTGAAAAATGAACTTTTCCTAATTCTTCTTGATATCTGGCCTCATATTCCAGGTTCATGCAGAAAATTCAACAAGCAATTCAAGGTCTTTTCAAGGACAAAATTGTACTTTGGTGAGGGTTGTAAAACTAATTTTAATCATGTAATACTTACCTGCTGCAAGTGCATTGCTTACCTTTCTAAGATGGAAATTACCCCCACCCACATTAGAAAATTTGTTGCTCCCATTATATAATACATTCCAGAAAGTCTATAACTTAAAAAGCTCATACTCAGTCTTTCGCCCATGTCACTCTGGTGTGCCACAGATTGAAGGTACCCATGTCACTCTGGTGTGCCACAGATTGAAGGCACCCATGTCACTCTGGTGTGCCACAGATTGAATGTAGCAAAGAAAGCAGTATCAAATGAGGAATAAGAATGATAAGCCAATTAAGCAGCAACAGCCTTGACCTCATCGGCTTTAATTCTCATGAAGTAAATGTCCCTCTAAGTGAGGCAATGCAAATATCCCTAATGATAGGATAATCCACCTAGAAATGGTGGATTCCAAAATGGCAGCAATTGAAAAAGATGCTTCATGCTGCATCATCTCCTTTAAAAGCCCTAGCTTGGCATAAGAATCTATCTTGATTTGTAGTGGTGAAAGGGGGAGGGGCCTTGATCCTTATTGATGAGACTCTAATGGTCACTGACCAATGTTCAGTCAATGAACCAGCTGGTGATTCTGATCCAATGGAGGAACCCACTTTTATGCTGAGACTGCTGTTCTCCAGGGTGACTTTGCTTGTAGGCATTCTTGGCCTTGATAATTGGTGGGAATGCTGCTACAATTCATTGGAGATGGGGAATGTGTCTCATTCTCTGCCATCAATGGCACTAAAGGGGGTGCTCCTCCTCCTGCATGTAACTCACTCTCTGCCTGATTATTTCCTTTCATTGGAGGGGCCCCAGACTGAACCCTTCCCATCATTGAGTTGGATCAACCATGAGAATCCAAAGGGATTTATAAGAATCAAAACTTTTCATGGTGCATACACTTACCCATCATACAGCATTTATTCCTGTAAAATGAAACATTTCTGAAACTAGAAACAATAAACACTAATAATACAGTGAAACTATGTTATAGAAAACTTTGTTATATGATGAATTCAGATATAAAACAATCATGGCACGAATCCTGAACAATCATACACTTTTATTATACATGAAGAAAAAAAATTTCTTCGAAGTACAAAAAATAATATGTACAAGTTCACTATCATTTGGGGGAAGACATCATTTATGAATTCAAATTTAATATGATCATGGCATGGTTCCCAAAATGTTACAAAAATTTCACCAATTTCTTAAAGTTCTGTGTCAAAATAAACAAGAGTTTGATTTAATAATTTGGCAAGATGTGTTTTATTCCTGAAGGAAAAGAGTCTTATGATTGTATTTTTCTTTATATGAATTGAACTGTTAAACATTTCTATTTGAAAATGTTCATTACAAATGTGTCAATCACTTTGATGAAAGTTTATTTTTAGTGTTAGTCTTATTATTATTGATCTATGAACAAAAAAGGCATTAGGTTTTCCATAAGTTTGTCTTCAATGCATTCTGTAGACAATCTATTCAAGCAATACCCAATATGTTTCTTCTTTAAATTGCATACACAACCAAACACCAAACTATGCAGTTGTTCTGTAAATTGCATGCACAACCAAACACCAAACAATGCAGTTATTCTGTAAATTGCATACACAACCAAACACCAAACAATGCAGTTGTTCTTTAAATTGTATACACAATCAAACACCAAACAATGCAGTTCTTCTTTAAATTGCATACACAACCAAACACCAAACAATGCAGTTGTTCTGTAAATTGCATACACAACCAAACACCAAACTATGCAGTTGTTCTGTAAATTGCATACACAACCAAACACCAAACAGTGCAGTTGTTCTGTAAATTGCATACACAACCAAACACCAAACAATGCAGTTCTTCTTTAAATTGCATACACAACCAAACACCAAACAATGCAGTTGTTCTGTAAATTGCATATACAACCAAACACCAAACTATGCAGTTGTTCTTTAAATTGCATACACAACCAAACACCAAACTATGCAGTTGTTCTTTAAATTGCATACACAACCAAACACCAAACTATGCAGTTGTTCTTTAAATTGCATACACAACCAAACACCAAACAATGCAGTTGTTCTTTAAATTGCATATACAACCAAACACCAAACTATGCAGTTGTTCTTTAAATTGCATACACAATCAAACACCAAACTATGCAGTTGTTCTTTAAATTGCATACACAACCAAACACCAAACTATGCAGTTGTTCTTTAAATTGCATACACAACCAAACACCAAACAATGCAGTTGTTCTTTAAATTGCATATACAACCAAACACCAAACAATGCAGTTGTTCTGTAAATTGCATACACAACCAAACACCAAACAATTGAGTTGTTCTTTAAAATGCATACACAACCAAACACCAAGCAATGCAGTTGTTCTTTAAAATGCATACACAACCAAACACCAAACTATGCAGTTGTTCTGTAAATTGCATACACAACCAAACACCAAACAATGCAGTTGTTCTTTAAATTGCATACACAACCAAACACGAAACAATGCAGTTGTTCTGTAAATTGCATACACAACCAAACACCAAACAATGCAGTTGTTCTGTAAATTGCATACACAACCAAACACCAAACAATGCAGTTGTTTTGTAAATTGCATACACAACCAAACACCAAACAATGCAGTTGTTCTTTAAATTGCATACACAACCAAACACCAAACAATACAGTTGTTCTTTAAATTGCATACACAACCAGACACCAAACATTATGCAGTTCTTCTTTAAATTGCATACACAACCAAACACCAAACATTATGCAGTTCTTCTTTAAATTGCATACACAACCAAACACCAAACAATGCAGTTGTTCTTCAAATTGCATATACAACCAAACACCAAACAATACAGTTGCTCTTCAAATTGCATACACAACCAAACACCAAACAATGCAGTGATTGATAAATCACTACAAGTAATTGCCAATCAATAAATTCAAAATTGCGGCTAAATGTTGTTCAAATTTTTTGTGCAACAATCTAAAAAAAAGGAAAAAAAATGAAAACCACCAACATGTTATTTGCTGATTGACTGATTGTGTGGCAATTATCTAACATGCTAGATAATTGCCATGCAATCAGTCGATCAGCAAATATTATCCCCTTTCCTTACAAAAATGATCCCATTCTTAATTTAACATTTATTCTTATGATAGTTTTTCAAACAAATAGATGTCAAATTATTATTTAGTGGGTATTTACAATGGAAAATGGTACACTAAAACATAAAGTATTTTATAAAATTTAGAGACAAACCTAAAGCCCTGGACAATATTCAAACCAGTGTTAAACACAATCTGAGAATGGAAGAGCAGCTGAAAGTCAATTTTTTAAATAGAATAGAGTATTCTGGTTCAGAGTAAATAAATTCTAGCAGTATGAAATTTATACAGACACCAATTATTGACTTTGGGCTGCACATGTGCAGAGAAATTCTTGCAGTATGGAATTTATACAAATACCATTTTTGTCTTTCACACGTATACTGAATCGTAAAACATGCATCATCTTTCCTTACATAATTTTGCTATTAATTTGTTACAATGAATTCAAACACATAATGATTACTGATCTGTAACTGAAGATAATACCTGCAATTGCATATTTGTAATGGAATTATTATGGATTCACTCTCATGTATTCCATGAGACTGGCTGGTGTTATATTAATGTGTTAATGTTTTCATTACACATGTATTTCTCGTTTACTGTGTAACGAAATAAGATGGTAACTGTGCCAATTAAATATATACTTTTGCATCTAGTTTCATAATCCCTCTTCCTGACACCATTTGTTTAGTGTATCCATCATTTTCTTCAGCTATCTGACTTACTTGTTTATACCACAAATTAGTACATAGCTTGATGACATTTTGTGGACCCTGGACGCTTATATTATAGCAGAGCTACACCATAATAACAAATTATGTGAGACTTCCATTTATAATGATTTAACACCAGTTTATATGGTATTGATGATAATGAATGGTGTGAGACCATCAAAACATACTGTTTGGTTTTTAATGATGGTGGAACATGTTCTAAGAGCATTTAAGATTCATCAGGTAATATTAGTTCTTGTACCATCAAACATATATATATATATATATATATATATATATATAGATATATATATATATAGATATATATATATATATATATATATATGTATATACATTTAAATGTGTATATATATATATATATATATATATATATATATATATATAAATATATATATATATGTATATACATTTAAATGTGTATATATATATATACACACATTTAAATGTATATATATATATATATATATATATATATACATTTAAATATATACACATATATACATATACATATATATATATATATATATATATATATATATATATATATATATATACACACACATATATATATTTACATAAATATAAATATATATATATATATATATATATATATATATATATATATATATATATATATATATATATATATATATATATACATATACACATATATGTACATATATTGGAGGTCATGCAAAAATTTTGTATGAATGTGAAGATGATACTTACCCAAGAAATCAGAAAATTAAAGGAATTAATCATTAAAAAATTGGATGATTTAAACAATAAAAAATTGGATGATTTAATCATTAAAAAATTGGAGGATTTAATCAATAAAAAATTGGATGATTTAATCATTAAAAAATTGGAGGATTTAATCAATAAAAAATTGGAGGATTTAATCATTAAAAAAATTGGAGGATTTAATCAATAAAAAATTGGAGGATTTAATCATTAAAAAAAATTGGAGGATTTAATCATTAAAAATTGGATAACAATGATATGACCAAAGGAAATGGTAATAGAAGGGTGCTGCTAAAAAAAACCCAGTTCAAATTACCTCAAATACTCCCATAAGAGTTCTTATCGGACAGCTAATAACAAAATGGACTGACAGTGCATTCACTTTAATAATATGGAGAAAAAAATATGATCAGAAGCAGCATCTGGAAGATGTGACATCAGGATGCACATGGGACAATGTGAAACCATTTACTGGGTCTTTTCATGCTGGTAAATGTCACAATATGACATAGATAACTCTTAAACCAATGTTACCAGTAAATGGATAACCATCACTTAACCTAAATATTCAGACATTAAGAAATAATTAGCTTTCTCCCTGTTTGGATAATTTATGTACTAATGCAATTTATCATTTTCGCTGAATATCTTGCCCTGAAAAACAATATCGTTTTCACCATAATTATGTACTAGGCAAATTCAGTTTTCATTGGAAGTGGTAAATTAGGTCACATTTTACACCTATTGATAGCATTCTCTTCATAAATAAAAATTTATGGTTACCTTTGTTGTCCCGTTTCTTTTGGCTGTAAAACTAGTTCAGTCTCCTCAATATGTATATGTACTGCCATTGTATGTAAGTGAAAAGTATGTACCTAATATGTACTGCTTGTATGTAAGTGAAATGTATGTACCTAATATGTAATGCCATTGTATGCAAGTAAAAAGTATGTACCTAATATGTACTGCCATTGTATGTAAGAGAAAAGTATGTACCTAATATGTACTGCCATTGTATGTAAGAGAAAAGTATGTACCTAATATGTACTGCCATTGTATGTAAGTGAAATGTATGTACCTAATATGTACTGCTTGTATATAAGTGAAATGTATGTACCTAATATGTAATGCCATTGTATGCAAGTAAAAAGTATGTACCTAATATGTACTGCCATTGTATGTAAGAGAAAAGTATGTACCTAATATGTACTGCCATTGTATGTAAGTGAAATGTATGTACCTAATATGTACTGCTTGTATATAAGTGAAATGTATGTACCTAATATGTAATGCCATTGTAAGTGAAAAGTATGTACCTAATATGTACTGCCATTGTATGTAAGAGAAAAGTATGTACCTAATATGTACTGCCATTGTATGTAAGTGAAAAGTATGTACCTAATATGTACTGCCATTGTATGTAAGTGAAAAGTATGTACCTAATATGTACTCCTTGTATGTAAGTGAAATGTATGTACCTAATATGTACTGCCATTGTATGTAAGCGAAAAGTATGCACCTAATATGTACTGCCATTGTATGTAAGTGAAAAGTATGTACCTAATATGTACTGCCATTGTATGTAAGTGAAAAGTATATGCCTAATATGTACTGCCATTGCATCTAAGTGAAAAGTATGTACCTAATATGTACTGCCATTGTATGTAAGTGAAAAGTATGTACCTAATATTTACTGCCATTGTATGTAAGTGAAAAGTATGTACCTAATATGTACTGCTATTGTATGTAAGTGAAAAGTATGTACCTAATATGCACTGCCATTGTATGTAAATGAAAATTATGTACCTAATATGTACTGCCATTGTATGTAAGTGAAAAGTATGTACCTAATATGTACTGCCATTGTATGTAAATGAAAAGTATGTACCTAATATGTACTGCCATTGTATGTAAATGAAAAGTATGTACCTAATATGTACTGCCATTGTATGTAAGTGAAAAGTATGTACCTAATATGCACTGCCATTGTATGTAAATGAAAAGTATGTACCTAATATGTACTGCCATTGTATGTAAGTGAAAAGTATGTACCTAATATGTACTGCCATTGTATGTAAGTGAAAAGTATGTGCCTAATATGTACTGCCATTGTATGTAAGTGAAAAGTATGTACCTAATATGCACTGCCATTGTATGTAAATGAAAAGTATGTACCTAATATGTACTGCCATTGTATGTAAGTGAAAAGTATGTACTTAATATCATACCTGCTCATAATTGATATACTGTTATTTTATGTCTGTAATTGCTAGGCAAGTTAACAAACCATGGCAGATAATGTTGCTTTTTTGTTTGAATGGAAATAAAGTATTAACAAAATCGATTGATTAAAGCTCAAGAAGTCTCAATCATCACTATACACTTATGCTGAGTCAGCAAGTCTCAATCAATCATCATTTGAAACTTATGATGAGTCAACAAATCTCAATCATTACTATGAACTTATCAATGAATCAACAAGTCTCAATCATCACTATCCACTTATCTACAAGTCATTACTATGAACTTATCAATGAATCAACAAGTCTCAATCATCACTATCCACTTATCTACAAGTCAGCTTATAATTGTGTACGAAAACTGCTGATTTTTGCAAGTTCTAACATGAATATTATTTCAAAGCCTTGAACAAAAAATGTATTGCTAAAATGGTACACATTGATTCATCTTACTTTTTTATGGCCAAAATACTAAAAATATATTACCTTTAAAATTGCTTGAATTGATCATGGTACTACAGATTCAAATATGGTAGGGATTGTCCTAAATATGCAAATGAGCCAAATCCCTTAGAAGGGTTCATGGATTTAATGAAAGAATAATGTAATAATTAGTAATGCTAATATAGTAGGAATATTGGACCAAAATAGATGCAAAATGAGGTTATCAAGGGGAAATATGCCAATGAATAAAACTGAGATGACAAGAACTTAGGGTTCATGGATTTAATGAAAGAACAAGATTAATAATGTAGTAATTAGTAATGCTAATATTGGTAGGAATACTGGACCAAAATAGATGCAAAATGAGGTTATCAAGGGGAAATGAATAAAACTGAGAGGACAAGAACTTAGGACAAGTTTATCACAAATAAATGTCAGAAGTGTAGTTTAGCGAAAAAGGAAAAACAATGATAATAAATTGTACTTATGTCTAACACTTTATATCACACTAGTTAATCTAATTTATTAAGAATGGAAACTGTCTACACCAAGACAGCAGGTCTGTTGCACTACATAATGAGTTGTGTAAGCTGCCAACATAGAATGCTTTTAGTTACACCATGCAATAATTTTGGTAACCAAGATGGTTTTATGGTCAATTCAATCGTCTGTTTCTAAGCATGGATAAAATATTACTTTGTTTACCTCCAACTTGAACTTGTTTTTTGTGTCTTAAAAGAAAACATACTTGGCATCTAAAGATTGTATATACTATTAAAATTCTTAAAATTCTTAAAAATATGGTTTCTAAAAAATTGGAGGATTTTGAAATTTTACTCAGTAATGGTAGATAAAGACATTTGTTTTGACTCTTAAATGTTGAAACTACAGCTGTCAGATTAAACTGACAATACTGATAGTACAGTTTTTACAATCAGTGACATTCAATGCTGACAGTACAGCTGTACAAATTACAAACTGTGAGAAATAGTACAGACAGTACAGCTATAAAAATCAAAAACTGTGATAAATAGTACAGACAGTACAGCTGTGAAAATTACAAACTGATAAATAGTACAGACAGTACAGCTGTAAAAATCAAAAACTGTGATAAATAGTACAGACAGTACAGCTGTGAAAATTACAAACTGATAAATAGTACTGACAGTACAGCTGTAAAAATCACAAACTGTGATAAATAGTACTGACAGTACTGCTGTAAAATTACAAACTGTGATAAAAAGTACTGACAGTACAGCTGTAAAACACAAACTGTGATAAATAGTAATGACAGTATGCTGTACAACACAAACTGTGATAAATATTACTGACAGTACAGCTGTAAAAAGTACAAACTGAAAAATATAGCTGACACTACAGCTGTAAAAATCACAAAGGGACAATTAATGCTAATGGTATTGCAGTTAACATCACAAACTGTGACAATCCATGCTTACAGTACAGCTGTACACATCACTGACAATGCTGACAACACATTGGTACAAATAACAAACTGTGACAAATTATCAAACTGACAATACTGATAGTACAGCTGTAAAAATAACATTGTTTGCATGAAATAATTTCAGGGTTTTTCAGCTAAATTTTATTATTGTCCAGGGTTTTCCATGCTAGAATTGTCCAGGGTTTTCCAGCCTGCCCTGGACATAGCCTGGAATATTAGTCTAAATACTCCAGCATTTTCCATGCTAGAATTTGTCCAGGGTTTTCTATGCAAGAATTGTCTAGAGATTTCAAGCCTACCCTGGACAAAGGCTGGAATATTAGTCCAAATACTCCAGCATTTTCGATGTTAGAATTTTCCAGCATTTTCCATCCTAGAATTTGTCCAACATTTTCCAGTCTACCCTGGACATAGATTGGAATATTAGACCAAATACTCCATTGTTTTCCATGCTAGAATTTTCAAGCATTTCCATGCTAGAATTTGTCAAGGGTTTTCCAGCAGACCCTGGACAAAAGCTGGAATATTAGTCCAAATACTCAAGTGTTTTCCATGTTAAAATTTTCCAGCATTTTCCATGGAATATGATGGAAAATCTACAGCCGGGTATACAGCTGAAAAAATCAAACTAACAAAGCCGATGATACAGCTGTAAAAATAAAAATGACAATGCTGATAGCACAGCTGTAAAAATCAAACTAACAAAGCCAATGATACAGCTGTAAAAATGACATTGACAATTAATGCTGACAGCACAGTTGTGAAAATCACACAAACTCAAAATTAGTGTTGAAAGTACAGCTGCTAAAATCACAAACAATGACCACTAATGATAACAGTATAACTGTAAAAATCACAATCTGACAATTAATGTCAACATCAGAGCTGTAACATTGCAAACTGTGACAATTTAATTGATACAAAATGATGTCTCAGTATTCACCTGAAGCTTTGATCAGCAGAGAACGATAAAAAAATGCCATATAATTTTTTACATATCATCATGTTATTATAATGTCAGATTATTATTATTATTATTATTATTATTATTATTATTATTATTATTATTATTATTATTATTATTATTATTATTATTATTATTATTATTGTTGTTGTTTCATATGAAACTGAAATTCTGTTTTGGGGGTTTGTGACATTATATAATTCAGTCATTTTCAGTGATAATACTGTGGAACCTGTCTTGAAAGACCACCCCTTTTGCCAAAACATAATGGTCTCTCATGACAGGTGGTCTCTCATAACAGGTCATAATACTATATAATCAATAAATCTGTACAAGAAGAACCTGGTCTCTCAAGACAGGTGGTCTCTCATAGCAGTGGTCTCTCAAGACAGGTTTCACTATACAATCAAACATGACTATCAGTGTAATTTTAGTCTTTATGCAGCCATGTGTCCATACATAATTTTTTTTTACTATAATATTTCATGGGAATTAATATTACATCCTATCTACACCTACCTAATACATACCTACCACCGAGTGGCCGAGTGGTCTAAAGCGCTGTCCGTTACGGATCACTGCCATCTCACCTCTGTCTGCGTGGGTTCGAGTCTAGGATTCGGCGAATGTGGATATGTGAGAAAGCTTGCCAGTAGCTTCTCGTGGGTCGGTGGTTCTTTCCGGTGATTTCCCGGTTTCTTCCTCCACCATTAATACTGGCCGCCATGAATAGCCTATCGTGTGCTGAAAAATGGTGTTAAGCCCAACAACAACATACCTACCTACCTACCTACCTACAGATATATGTATCTTTACAATATACTTCTGACAATGATTTTTAAAAGTTCACTGGCAGACATTCATGAAGTCAAGTAACTGCTACAAACAGATGACTTACCACAATTTTCATAAAAAGTTTTGAAGATATTTTCTCTAAAAATGGGTTAAAGTGCTTATACAATAGCAATTGCTATTTACAAATGACTTTTTAAGGCCAGCGTTCATGAGACATTAAAGTGCTTATATAATTGCTATTTACAAATGGTCCTTTAAGGCCATCATTGAGACATTAAAGGGCTTATACAATAGCAATTGCTATTTACAAATGGTCCTATAAGGCCAGTGTTCATGAGACATTAAAGTGCTTATACAATTGCTATTTACAAATGGTCCTTTAAGGCCATCATTAATGAGACATTAAAGGGCTTATACAATAGCAATTGCTATTTACAAATGGTCCTTTAAGGCCAGTGTTCATGAGACATTAAAGTGCTTATACAATTGCTATTTACAAATGGTCCTTTAAGGCCAGTGTTCATGAGACATTAAAGTGCAAATCTGTGGTCAGATTGTCCTGTTAATTCAATGTCATAAAGACAGTAGGGCAAAAATCTTTGGTCAGATGGTTCTGCTTGGTCTAGTGTTCACAAGACATTAAAGTCAAAATCTTTGGTCAGATGGTTCTGCTTGGTCCAGTGTTCACAAGACATTAAGGTCAAAATCTTTGGTCAGATGGTCCTGCTTGGTCTAGTGTTCACAAGACATTAAAGTCAAAATCTTTGGTCAGATGGTTCTGCTTGGTCCAGTGTTCACAAGAGATTATGGTCAAAATATTTGGTCAGATGGTCCTGCTTGGTCCAGTGTTCATAAGACATATAGGTCAAAATCTTTGGTCAGATGGTCCTGCTTGGTCCAGTGTTCACAAGACATTATGGTCAAATATTTGGTCAGATGGTCCTGCTTGGTCCAGTGTTCACAAGACATTATGGTCAAAATATTTGGTCAGATGGTCCTGCTTGGTCCAGTGTTCGCAAGACATATAGGTCAAAATCTTTGGTCAGATGGTTCTGCTTGGTCCAGTGTTCACAAGACATTAAGGTGTCTGATTCTGGATATCACTGAAATCATGTCAAATGTCTACAAAATGTATCTTTGCTATTGATTAAGCAAAGATTTAGCAAATTATGCAAACACTAGATATTTCAAAGCATCACATAGATTAATGGCAAAGACAAATACTTTGCAAGAGGTCTTATTATTGCATGAATGCAAATTGTGGACCAATGTCAAAAGCCAGTGAACCATGTATGCAGGTTGTGGACCACTGTCAATTATCAGTGAACCATGTATACTGATTGTGGACCACTGTCATTCATCAGTGAACCATTTATATAGATTATCAACCAGTCAAAACCATGTGAACAATTTATTCAGATTTCGGTCCACTGCCAAAGTTCAGTGAACCATGTATGTAGATTGTGGACCACTGCCAATGGTCAGTGAACCATGTATGCAGACTGTGGACCACTGCCAATGTTCAGTGAACCATTTATGCAGATTGTGTACCACTGCCAATGTTCAGTGAACCATGTATGCAGATTGTGGACAACTGCCAATGTTCAGTGAACCATGTAAGCAGATTTTGGACCACTGCCAATGGTCACTGAACCATGTATGCATATTGTGGACCACTGTCATTCATCAGTGAACCATTTATACAGATTATCAACTAGTCAAAACCATGTGAACCATTTATTCAGATTGTGGACCACTGCCAATGTTCAGTGAACCATGTATGCAGATTGTGGACCACTGCCAATGGTCTGTGAACCATGTATGCAGATTGTGGACCACTGCCAATGGTCAGTGAACCATGTAAGCAGATATTTGACCACTGCCAATGGTCAGTGAACCATGCATGCAGATTGTAGACCTCTTACAAGATCCAGGAGGGCAGATGAAATGTGTTCTATATATTGAAACACTAGAGGGATCACAATCAAATAATTGGATCGCCACATCTTTACATATTTAAACTGCAATGGAGACTTAAGATTTTAAAAGCCTGTTGTTGGATTTCAAATGTTTTTTGATGTCACCAATGCCACCTGTGACATTTATCTGCATTTGTATCCTTATCAATGGGATTCTTAAAATAGAAAGCAAGGTACTGCCAGTCATTGCCACAATTGCTAAGTATGACATTTACCAATGTTTACAGCATGTAATTGAACCTGTAAAATTTAATAGAAACATTTCATGCAGTGTAGCCATTAAAAGCTATTGTGATATTTACTTCATTGTGTGACATTTACAAGCTGTCTGATGCACTTTGAAATAAAATTTAATAAGAGTAAAATTACAAGACAAATAAAAAAAATATTCAAAACATTCATGTTAATTTGAACTGAATAATACCATATACATTCCCTTGCAAGGGAAGTCCAAAAGCAAACAATACAAACTCTGATAATGCACTCTGAATAATACCATATACACTCCCTTGCAAGGTGAGTCCAAAAGCAAACAATACAAACTCTGATAATGCACTCTGAATAATACCATATACACTCCCTTGCAAGGTGAGTCCAAAAGCAAACAATACAAACTCTGATAATGCACTCTGAATAATACCATAATACACTCCCTTGCAAGGTGAGTCCAAAAGCAAACAATACAAACTCTGATAATGCACTCTGAATAATACCATATACATTCCCTTGCAAGGTGAGTCCAAAAGCAAACAATACAAACTCTGATAATGCAGTCTGAATAATACCATATACACTCCCTTGCAAGGTGAGTCCAAAAGCAAACAATACAAACTCTGATAATGCACTCTGAATAATACCATATACATTCCCTTGCAAGATGAGTCCAAGAGCAAACAATACAAACTCTGATAATGCAGTCTGAATAATACCATATACACTCCCTTGCAAGGTAAGTCCAAAAGCAAACAATACAAACTCTGATAATGCAGTCTGAATAATACCATAATACACTCCCTTGCAAGGTGAGTCCAAAAGCGAACAATACAAACTCTGATAATGCACTCTGAATAATACCATATACATTCCCTTGCAAGGTGAGTCCAAAAGCAAACAATACAAACTCTGATAATGCAGTCTGAATAATACCATAATACACTCCCTTGCAAGGTGAGTCCAAAAGCAAACAATACAAACTCTGATAATTCACTCTGAATAATACCATGTACACTCCCTTGCAAGGTGAGTCCAAAAGCAAACAATACAAACTCTGATAATGCACTCTGAATAATACCATATACATTCCCTTGCAAGATGAGTCCAAGAGCAAACAATACCAACTCTGATAATGCAGTATGAATAATACCATATACACTCCCTTGCAAGGCGAGTCCAAAAGTAAACAATACAAACTCTGATAATGCAGTCTGAATAATACAATATACACTCCCTTGCAAGGTGAGTCCAAAAGCAAACAATACAAACTCTGATAATGCACTCTGAATAATACCATGTACACTCCCTTGCAAGGTGAGTCCAAAAGCAAACAATACAAACTCTGATAATGCAGTCTGAATAATACCATAATACACTCCCTTGCAAGGTGAGTCCAAAAGCAAACAATACAAACTCTGATAATGCACTCTGAATAATACCATAATACACTCCCTTGCAAGGTGAGTCCAAAAGCAAACAATACAAACTCTGATAATGCACTCTGAATAATACCATCTACACTCCCTTGCAAGGTGAGTCCAAAAGCAAACAATACAAACTCTGATAATGCACTCTGAATAATACCATGTACACTCCCTTGCAAGGTGAGTCCAAAAGCAAACAATACAAACTCTGATAATGCACTCTGAATAATACCATGTACACTCCCTTGCAAGGTGAGTCCAAAAGCAAACAATACAAACTCTGATAATGCACTCTGAATAATACGATATACATTCCCTTGCAAGGTGAGTCCAAAAGCAAACAATACAAACTCTGATAATGCAGTCTGAATAATACCATAATACACTCCCTTGCAAGGTGAGTCCAAAAGCAAACAATACAAACTCTGATAATGCAGTCTGAATAATACCATAATACACTCCCTTGCAAGGTGAGTCCAAAAGCAAACAATACAAACTCTGATAATGCAGTCTGAATAATACCATGTACACTCCCTTGCAAGGTGAGTCCAAAAGCAAACAATACAAACTCTGATAATGCAGTCTGAATAATACCATAATACACTCCCTTGCAAGGTGAGTCCAAAAGCAAACAATACAAACTCTGATAATGCACTCTGAATAATACCATATACATTCCCTTGCAAGATGAGTCCAAGAGCAAACAATACAAACTCTGATAATGCAGTCTGAATAATACCATATACACTCCCTTGCAAGGTAAGTCCAAAAGCAAACAATACAAACTCTGATAATGCAGTCTGAATAATACCATAATACACTCCCTTGCAAGGTGAGTCCAAAAGCAAACAATACAAACTCTGATAATGCACTCTGAATAATACCATATACATTCCCTTGCAAGGTGAGTCCAAAAGCAAACAATACAAACTCTGATAATGCAGTCTGAATAATACCATAATACACTCCCTTGCAAGGTGAGTCCAAAAGCAAACAATACAAACTCTGATAATTCACTCTGAATAATACCATGTACACTCCCTTGCAAGGTGAGTCCAAAAGCAAACAATACAAACTCTGATAATGCACTCTGAATAATACCATATACATTCCCTTGCAAGATGAGTCCAAGAGCAAACAATACCAACTCTGATAATGCAGTATGAATAATACCATATACACTCCCTTGCAAGGCGAGTCCAAAAGTAAACAATACAAACTCTGATAATGCAGTCTGAATAATACAATATACACTCCCTTGCAAGGTGAGTCCAAAAGCAAACAATACAAACTCTGATAATGCACTCTGAATAATACCATGTACACTCCCTTGCAAGGTGAGTCCAAAAGCAAACAATACAAACTCTGATAATGCAGTCTGAATAATACCATAATACACTCCCTTGCAAGGTGAGTCCAAAAGCAAACAATACAAACTCTGATAATGCACTCTGAATAATACCATGTACACTCCCTTGCAAGGTGAGTCCAAAAGCAAACAATACAAACTCTGATAATGCAGTCTGAATAATACCATGTACACTCCCTTGCAAGGTGAGTCCAAAAGCAAACAATACAAACTCTGATAATGCACTCTGAATAATACGATATACATTCCCTTGCAAGGTGAGTCCAAAAGCAAACAATACAAACTCTGATAATGCAGTCTGAATAATACCATAATACACTCCCTTGCAAGGTGAGTCCAAAAGCAAACAATACAAACTCTGATAATTCACTCTGAATAATACCATCTACACTCCCTTGCAAGGTGAGTCCAAAAGCAAACAATACAAACTCTGATAATGCACTCTGAATAATACCATGTACACTCCCTTGCAAGGTGAGTCCAAAAGCAAACAATACAAACTCTGATAATGCACTCTGAATAATACCATGTACACTCCCTTGCAAGGTGAGTCCAAAAGCAAACAATACAAACTCTGATAATGCACTCTGAATAATACGATATACATTCCCTTGCAAGGTGAGTCCAAAAGCAAACAATACAAACTCTGATAATGCAGTCTGAATAATACCATAATACACTCCCTTGCAAGGTGAGTCCAAAAGCAAACAATACAAACTCTGATAATGCAGTCTGAATAATACCATGTACACTCCCTTGCAAGGTGAGTCCAAAAGCAAACAATACAAACTCTGATAATGCAGTCTGAATAATACCATAATACACTCCCTTGCAAGGTGAGTCCAAAAGCAAACAATACAAACTCTGATAATGCACTCTGAATAATACCATGTACACTCCCTTGCAAGGTGAGTCCAAAAGCAAACAATACAAACTCTGATAATGCACTCTGAATAATACCATATAAACTCCCTTGCAAGGTGAGTCCAAAAGCAAACAATACAAACTCTGATAATGCACTCTGAATAATACCATATACATTCCCTTGCAAGATGAGTCCAAGAGCAAACAATACAGACTCTGATAATGCAGTGACAAATCAGGATTTATGATACTCCAGCACAGTATGCAAGTGCAAATATGGATCTGTGCACAGTATGCAAGTGCAAATATGGATCTGTGCACAGTATGCAAGTGTAAATATGGATCTGTGCACAGTATGCAAGTGTAAATATGGATCTGTGCACAGTATGCAAGTGTAAATATGAATCTGTGCACAGTATTTACATAAGTGCTTGTCCTTACATAAGGAACAGTTGATAACAAGGGTAACTTAGTCTACTAAATACATCTAAACCTACCCGCCTGGAGATTTCCCCTCTGAGGTGAGGGGAATCTCCTGTACCTCAATGAAATCTCCCATGCATGCAAACATTATATAAAAAAAGTAATGTTTTTCCATTTTTTCCACGCCTTGCTTCATTTGGAGTATATCTATGTTAATACTGCCTTTGATCACATGACTCTGAACTGGCTTAAATAGGGGGAGACAATTTAATTGCTAATTTCAAGCAGCATAAACCAATTAACATCCCTTTGATATAGATGGTAGGGTTGGTTGCATTCAGTGTTTGAAGTTTGTTAACTTGGATTATACGCTGCATGATCAGAATAATTCCTAAAGAATTAAAGACATTAATTTATTACAGCTAGATTACTCAAGAGCTCAATTAGCATAAAACAATTAAAATTACTGTGATTCATCTCCATGGGACAGGCTTAAAGTTGTCATGATGGATAATAAGTGTGATCGAAAGTAATTTGGACAGGATTAAAGATGTTGATTGATTAAGGTTGGATTACTAAAAAGCTCTTTGGCATAAAACAGGGTCAGCTTGTTGAAATGTTACCTCTCAATGCTAAAACGCTAATTTCTGAGCAACTAAAATATCACACAAATTTGATGATGAATGGAAACAAGAATTTCTGTGACTGGAATCAAGTACTATCACTGTAATGAAAAATTTCTCATTGAAAATCCTCAATCTTTTGAAGTCAAATCTCATAAGCTGACTTCTGTTCTGTCACATGAATGCTAACAATAGAAACCAAGTGATGAGTGTACATGCATTAGTGCTAATAATAGTAACCATATGATGAGTGTACATGCATATGCTAATAATAGTAACCATGTGATGAGTGTACATGCATTAGAGCTAATAATAGTAACCATGTGATGAGTGTACATGCATTAGTGCTAATAACAGTAACCATGTGATGAGTGTACATGCATTAGTGCTAATAACAGTAACCATGTGATGAGTGTACATGCATTAGAGCTAATAACAGTAACCATGTGATGAGTGTACATGCATTAGTGCTAATAACAGTAACCATGTGATGAGTGTCCATGAATAAATACTAATAATAGTAACCATGTGATGAGTGTACATGCATTAGTGCTAATAATAGTAACCATGTGATGAGTGTACATGCATTAGTGCTAATAATAGTAACCATGTGATGAGTGTACATGCATTAGTGTTAATAATAGTAACCATGTGATGAGTGAACATGCAATAGAGCAATTAGGAAAACTAGCATAAAAATCCCATGCACATCTTGAAAGGTAAACCTAGTTAGCAGCCAATCATATCTTGCCTTTACGCGATCAAGTCTACTGGGCAGATTACTCTATAATGCTTTATTTATAACTACTGCAATATTAGGAACAAATGTTTCCTATAACATCACAAAATTCTTTTTTTTAAAACTTATTCTTGAATCCATCCTTGGATAACCTAATGACAGAGTTGGTTCACAGTTCAATTCTTTTGAAAATGAAATTTTATGGCCATTCAAGGGTCACCAAAGTGACTACACTGAGACAAAAAATAAGAATAAATTGTTATGTATAACTGACAAAAGATAATAAAGATACACACACCTATTTGACTTTATAATCTTCTGCAGCAATCCAATGGGCAGCTCTCTCAGATGAATTTGGTTGGATAACTACAAATAAGAATAAAATCATTGTTTACTCTGGCATACATAAATAACTGGCCCTTAAGAGCTGTTGCTGAAGATTAAGATTAAAGTTCAAAATCAGACAATTTGCCTTGAGTAACTCTGGATTTTGTGATACATTTAATACAGCAGCTTGCAAATTTGAGCTTCAGTGTTAGTTAAATATTCATAAATGGTAATCAGGTTTTAAGTCTTCAATATGCTGTGAAAACCTCAAAACAGATGCATCTCAAAAAGCTGCATTTCTGCTATAACTATTAGCAAAGTGTGTGTGTTGTGTGTGTGTGTGTATGTGTGTGTGTGTTGTCTGTGTGTATGTGTGTGTGTGTGTTGTGTGTGTGTATGTGTGTGTATGTGTGTGTGTGTTGTGTGTGTGTGGGTAATGGGTGCATCTCAAAGTGATTACACTAACATTTGCTAGGCATGCCTTAATAAGAAGTGATATTCAGCAGACAGTAAAGAGAATAACTTCTGTTGGAATATCAAAGTTTGAAGATGATTCAAGGGCCATAACTCTCCTAATTAATGATCTGAAATGCTGCAAGTCCAATTTATCTAAGGTTCTTAAATTCCCTAAATAATGATTTGGATTGCTGAAAGTCCAACTTATCGGACATAACTCTCCCAAATAATGATTTGGAATTTTGAAAGTCCAACTTATTTATCGGACATAACTCTCCCAAATAATGATTTGGAATTTTGAAAATCCAACTTTTTTATCGGACATAACTCTCCCAAATAATGATTTGGAATTTTGAAAGTCCAACTTATTTATCGGACATAACTCTCCCAAATAATGATTTGGAATTTTGAAAGTCCAACTTATTTATCGGACATAACTCTCCCAAATAATGATTTGGAATTTTGAAAGTCCAACTTATTTATCGGACATAACTCTCCCAAATAATGATTTGGAATTTTGAAAGTCCAACTTATTTATCGGACATAACTCTCCCAAATAATGATTTGGAATTTTGAAAGTCCAACTTATTTAAGAACCATTAACATCAAAGTACAGATAACTCTGGTTGAAACCCAACATTCCTTGGCAAAATTATGCTGTGGAAAATAAACTGGCATGACATGTAATCAGAGGTTTTAACTCTTAAATATGCTGTAAACAACTCAAAATCCAATTCATTCAAGTTATGGTCACCATGAAGTTGCATGCCAAATTTGGTTGAAATACAATTCATTCAAGGTATCATCACTATGAAGTTGCATGCCAAATTTGGTTGAAATACAATTCATTCAAGGTATCATCACTATGAAGTTGCATGCCAAATTTGGTTGAGATACAATTCATTCAAGGTATCATCACTATGAAGCTGCCTGCCAAATATGGTTGAATTCCAGCAAAGCAAAGTAAAGTTATGATATGAAAACTAAAGTCTGCAGGACAGAAAATCATGCAGCCATAACTTCAGTAAATGTTATTGTGGATTGCTAGAAATTGTTGTTGATTTTGGTTTAACGCCATTTCTCAATACAAGATAGGCAATATGTGGCAACCAGAATAACTGGTGGAGGATGAATATGAAAAAATCCCAGTAAGAACCATCAACATCTAGGAAGCTGATGGGAAGCTTTTTCACACACACACACATTGCCAAGCTTGGGACTCAAACCCATGACAATGGCCAAGCTTTGGACTCAAACCCATGACAATGATCAGTAAAGGCCAGCACTTTAGACTTTAGACCATTTGGCCACCCAGGGCCACCTGACTGCTGGAAATCCAATTTTTTCAATATAAAGCCACATGCCAATTTCAGTTGAATTCCTGCAAAGTTTAGAAAAGTTTTGTTGCAGAAACCAATGACTGTAAGATGGGTGATCTACAGTCTGTATCTTTTCTTAAGAATTATCAAGGGCCATAACTCTTCCTCAGAATTATCAAGGGCCAAAACTCTAACTAAAATGAAACAAAACCCATACAAGACATGTCTAGACAATGTACACACCAAGTTGCATTAGAAGTGCATACTGAATGGATGAACAATGCTGGTCACAAACATCAGCAGAAATGGATATTTAAAGCTTAAAAGAAAAAGACCACAATGCCATCAAAAACTGACATAAAAGGAATGAACTGTTCAAAGGTACATCTGCATATAATAGGCAATTCACCTACCATGTGGCATCCAGTTTTGTGTGAGGATACAGTTATACAATATATGAGGATAAATGTTACAAGAAGTATTAATGGACAGACAGACAGACAGACATGGTCATTGCTTTGATCTTCAAGCACGTCAGGAGCTTAAAATCATAAAATGATTGATTCCAATTCAAAGAAGAGTGCTATGAACATCACATAATATACCCCCTTCCCCCACCTCAGTGTTTAATAACCTTCTACATAGACCAGCAACATTTTTCTACTGAAACCACTTTTTCTTTAGTCATAACAAAGTTAACCTTTGACCTGAAAATCATTTGATTTCTTCCTTTTCTTTCTTCCTTATCTGAAGTGCAAGCCTTCCACAGTATTTCTTCCTTATCTCAAGTGCAAGCCTTCCACTGTATTTGGTTCATGACACGGTGATGTAAAAATAACGTTATTTTACTGAAACAATTTTCCTTCTTTTAGTCAGTAACCTTGACCTATGACCCCATATTCAACAGAATTCCTTCTTAGCTCAAGTGTAAGCATTCAGAAAATTTGGTAACTTTTAATAATGGAGGACTCAAGTTATTGTGTCAAAATATTTCTTCTTTCAGACACAGTGACCTTAATCTTTCACCTTTTGATCACAAAATTGACAGGAATTTTTTTTTATCCCAAGGGCAAGACATCCACAAGTTGGTAAAAGTAGATGGTGGAGAACTTGAATTATTGTGTGGAAACAAAATTGGTGACAGATGGACAGACAAATGAAGTGGCGGACATCATAACATAATAAACACTACCATATGGTGGGAATGTAAAAACATGTAAAGATAACGGAATTCCAAAATTAAAAATGATTGTTTTACGATATGCAGTTAAAAAGCTGACATGAATGAATTTTGAATGAAATCCAGCAAAAAAGATAATAATAATAGTAATAATAATAGCAAACACAGAATAGCATTTAAAAAGAAATATGTTCACCTGAGAACTACTAAAATATTTAGTTCTATGAAAATACAAGTATTACAATCAATTCACACAGATAAACTATCGCCTTTGCATTCGTCAACATGAGGGAATAATTTCCTTTTTAAATGACTGATTTAAAATCTTTCTTTTCTTCCAAAAAGATTTCACTCTCAAATGTTTAATTAATTAATATTAGCCTAAATTGACCGACCTTTTACAATTCTGACCAATTTTATTTTAGAGTTTATTCTGACAAGTTCATATTAAATCCCATTTTAACATGATGCTCGGGAACAAAAGAATAACATCAGGATATAATCGGGATCGTGTTGACAAATTTTAAAAAAAAAAACCCGAGAAAATGTGCTTCAAAATTTCAATGTCATCCGTTTTAACTAACCTATTGATCATATATTGTTTGTTTCATCAGATATCAAATATACTTCGGTTTTGAAATTGTATGCATGCCAATATGGCAGAAATAGTGCACGGTGAAGTTAAGGTAACATTAAACGCTGTGCTGGGATTAAAAATCTGTTAGGGATATGAATAATAGTTTTTTTCTGAGAGTATGTATTTAGAATGTTAAAAAGAAAGGTCACCTTAAATTACTGCCATGACAATATAGGCAGAATCACGTTATAATAAATTGCATTATAACAGGTTTTACCTGTATTGGAAAGTTTGGTTCATAAGGGTTTTCACTGGGAAAAACACATTCCCCCACTTTGATGAATAATCTCCAAGAGGTATCCTAGTGAATTGTAATTGAAATTCAGTCAAATTTTGCTAAAATTTTTGAAAATATCAGTGAGATTTTGTTATTGCAATTTCATTGAGAGTTTGCAAAACAAATCATTAAGAAACTGCACTTTATCGATTCAAAAAATGAACCTTCATTTCATTTTAAAATAATTAATTTTTTTTGTTTCTTGCACATTTTTTAAAAGTTTCAGCAAAACATATTTACCATCTCTAATAACTCTAATTTTATTGTTCATTTTGGGAATAATAACTTCTTTACACATCTTTCCTTGTTATTATCTTTTTTTGCTTTTTAATTGGATTTGGTTGCCCTCAGGCACAAAGATTGTTTTCCATTTTAAAGCAGAATTCTGCTTTTTTCCCAAGCTGAATCTGACTTTCCTCTATATCAAAAGAATTTTTTTAAATCGTCTCCAGAACTGTTGTTAAAAATATGGTCTGTCCAATCCTATTCCTCACTGATCTGGATAATAGTATTGATTCAATATATTATTGAGCAGATGATCGCTGAAAACATCTTTCTCATTGGTCAAAAGTGTGTATTTGCCCAACAAATCTCTGTATTTGCCCAACAAATCTTCAGCTAACAGAAACTGATGGCAATGAGAATGCTTGCCAAACATGGTGTTTTGAATTTTCCAGTAGGACATGAGTCTGAACAACAGTTTGAAAAATGTGTGGAAATGAGAATGGCTTGAATACAAAGTGGATGGGAACACGATTTGAACTATACAATAGTTGCTAACGTGTTGAATAAGATGTTATATAATTCCAAACTGATTCACTTACAGAATTTAAGGACGGACAAATCACTGGTGGGGAAGTGATGATATTGTTGCCAGATACCGATGTCTATTAACCCATTAATCACTGAAGGTTTTTGTCATTTTCGCCTGAAATGCAAGTAGGAAACACATTCTGGGGGCTATTTCTGAATACATCCTAATGCACAGACCTCTAAGAGATTTCTGGTTAACTCATTGGTGTCAAATTGTAAGTTTTACACATATTTTGTATGGTTTTTTTTTTCTTTCTTGTCAGTGTACAGCCATATAACCATTTTGTAAGTTTTTTTGTACAAAATTTTTTCAAAAATATTTAAAACTTTTTTCATTTTGTGTACATTTGGGACCCTGGGCATAATTGTTTTTTAAAACAAGAATTCAATGAGATCAATGTGGCCCAAAACAACCAATCAAATCACACTCAAAGCCACGCCTTTCTTTTGATTATGAAACAAGTTTCATTCAAGGTTCAATTCCTGTTTGTGATTATCTGAAATTTGACGCTCACTCAGATTTCTAATAATGACTAACTACCTGTGTAGTATGTTTTTTTTTTTTATACAATATTTATACTTATTACTATCAAATGCATAAAGTTGACATCAATTTTCGTACTTTTCATAGTGCGGCAGTCATGATGGTGTAACCGTAATTCGTTCAGCTTTTCTGTGTGGAGATAAATTCAATTTATTAAAATTTTTAACAACATACTAATTAAAAATAAAGTCGTCTGAATTTAGCACCAGCATTTTATCGTACTGTCATAGTTTTGAATTAAGTTTGTCAAATACGTAATGCAAACAGGAAGATGTAACACATTTGTAATCAGGAGATCTTCCTATATCACATGTGAAATCTAACTTTTTCATTCTTTTTTTAATTCTTTCATCTAGCTGAAATATTACAGCCATCAAATGGCTGAGTCTAGCTCAAAGAAACACAAGCTTGAAGACACTGACAGAGGTCATGGCAAGTTTCAGGCTGATTGGTTTAAAGTCTTCCCTGGCATTGTATGTCCAAGTTAGGATCTTTCCATGCTTTTTTAAAAAAATGCAGTAAAAACATTAAAGTGGTGGCGTCAGGCATATACGATCTGGAGGAATACTTCAGGAGAAAACTGCATGAAAGAAATTTTAAAATGAAGAAGGGAGCATCCACCAAACTATTCTTTACTCAACCAAAGCAGGAAGATGATAATGTTATAAGTAAAAAGAATGAAATAAAGTTTCAGAAATCTAAATAATTCTGTAAATACGTGTAAAAATACTTTGTGTATACCATTTGTTGTTTTAAAACTGTTGATCTTATATAATGTATGAATACATTTTATTTTCATGTAAGAATTTATTTGGTTTTTGTAAGGTTTTTATTGGTCTGGTATACAGGTTTTTATCTCAAGGGGTTGACACCTATGTTAACCTAATGCCTAGTTGTGTTAGAAACACCATTTTTCATTGGATTTTTCACATGCACATGAACAGAAGGGTAAAAGTTGGGAGTTCTTTGTGGGGGAGGCTTAATGGACCCATCATTTTCGTAACAAGACCACTCTTTATTCCAAATGTTCATCCTACTTTTTGCAAAGGTAGGTCTGTCTCTGTGCATTTGAGACCAGTCTGCCTTAGATATGAGGCCAAAAAGTTTAAAATCTGGACACAAAATTGGATTCTGACCACAGGCAATTTTTTGTGAAAAAAAAATCAGGTAAAAATAATGATGATTTTCCTCTGTACTTTTAGTGCAACCAGAATGTCTAGATTATTTGGTACCATTGAAAAGCTACATCTGTCTACCTTTCTATAATACCTCCCACTTTAGTGTATCTTACATGACCTTGACGGTAAAGAGCTCAGAAGTAGGTTACTACCTCCTGACATGTAAATGAGGCACCAGTGGTTAATGAGTTAAAGATAATTATATTTTTGCCGAGTTTTCATAGTCCACAAGTAGAATCATCTGTCCAAGACATGAGTGATATTGTTTAAATTAGCAAAATATTGTAGTTGTTTTAGAATTCTGAGTAAAATCAGAGTATTTAGATCATGATAAATGTTTGTCATGGCTGCTTATGATTTAAGGAGTCATTCATTAGAACACAATACAATCAGTTTATACATTGATAAGTCCAGTCTACAGTAAATCTCATATAGCTCATGATGTCATATAATTATAATGGCTATATAATTTTGTTTCATTTATATTGAAATATCATTTGTTATTATAATAAAGTGCTGAATAATTTGTATTTCATTTGGAACCTTTTGAAATATTTGTGAAAAATGACGAACTTCAGTAAAATGCTATGTACACTGTATATAGTAACTCTGAAGTCACTCGAATTCCAAAATCAATGAAATTCAATGAAAGTATTGGTCAAAATTTTAGTGAAATCTCACCAAACCTTTTAGTGAAATTTCACTAAAATATTGACCAAACTTTTCAGTGAAATTAAATGATATTTCACCAAACTTTGGTCATATTTTCACCAGGATACAACTGAACTATTAAAATTTCTACTAGAGTATCCTTACACAGGGAATCAAATTCAGCTCAAGCCATCTTTCGCAGGCAAGTACAATGTGCTCCTGCTGGTACTGAAAAAAAGAAAAAATGAAATAAGAATAACAATTTGATTTTTGTCTAAAAGTACATTTTCATGTAAAAAGCTGACTTGCACTTTGTTTTCTTCAATTTTTTGTTGGGACTAAATGTCATCCTGTATACCAATACCTAGAAACATGTCTATTATGGACTCTTCTTTATATGGACTATTTAACATATCTATTATGGACTCCCTTTATATGGACTATTTAACATATTTATTATAGACTCTCCTTTATATGGAGTATTTAACATATCTATTATGGACTCCCTTTATATGGTCTATTTAAGATAACTATTATGGACTCCCCTTTACATGGACTATTTAACATATATATTAAGGACTCCCTATTATATGGACTATTTAACATATCTATTATGGACTCCCCTTTATGTGGACTATTTAACATATCTATTATGGATTTCCCTTTATATGGACTATTTAACATATATTATGGACTTCACTTTGTATAGACTATTTAACATATCTATTATGGACTCTCCACCTTTATATGGACCAGTTAATATATCTATTGTGGACCCTTGTTACAGACTAATTAACATGTCTATTATGGACCCCTGTGTTATACGGACTGCTTAACATACCTGAGCTGGCAAATCAAGGTCTATGATGTTTATTTTGCTGATTATTCACAACAAATTGCAAAGACCTAGAGCAGCCATTATATTATTATGGGATGGTCAGCCTGGGTAAGCTGATTATTCATAACACATTGCAAAGGTGGCGCTCACCAGTTATTATGTACTTTTGAGAGAGTGATGTATGTAAGGTAAAGTTGTTTGCATTTTAAACATGCACAGTGGAGAGAATGTTGGCATACCTATATACTACTTTCATGTAATGTGGATGAAATTTCTTTGGATATTATACTTTTGGAAATTTTAAATGATCTTAGGACACTGCTAACTAAAATGACTGCTCCCTTGTGCTCCAAAAATCAACCTAAATTTGTCTAAAGTACACTATTCTTGACAGCTATTAAAATATGGAAAATGAATTTTGCCAAACTAGATAATACCAGCTTCTAAAAGTACAATGACTGAATTACCAAATACATAAAATGTAAAAAAAGTTATCTGCTCTTTTTTTTACAATTTACCTCTGAAGTTCGAGAAGTGAAAATGAGCAAGTAGAGCTAGCACTTTTTTGAAAGGTGCACATCTGCAGTAAGGCCAAGCTGTATACTCTCTAACCCATATTACACCCATCAATCATACATCAAAATAAAGGGAATTAAAGGTTCTTTGAACAACACCTAAGATATACAAAGTTTCTTTTAAATAACCAGTATAACTAGTGAGGAAACCTGGGGAAACTCTTTTTCTTTAAAATTTTAACCCTATGCTAAATATGAAACCGTAGAGCGCCACCTTAAAAACAAATATAAACATTTATGCAATTATTTTTCTTATTTTCATATTATGTATGATGTTCTGAGTAAAATGGTACATTAACAATGATTTTATTCATGAAAATAAGCTAATTATGCTTATTTTCGCTCTAGCATACATAATTTGCTATGAGGCATGTTTGGGTGAGTAGTGACCTTCATAATGGGGAAATTAGAAGTCTTAGAATATAGGAATAAAGTCAACTTAAATTGAAAAATGTTGCATTAAGTAAAAGAAATATATAGTGAAAATGTTTTATTTCATTTATTTGCAATGAAATTAAAAAATAAATGATAACAAAGCAAATTTGCTTCCTTCCATATCAAAGAATTAGTTAATATTTTACCCTTTGACCTTTGACCTTTATGAACCTCACCTGTAATATCCCTTTTATAACTGTAAAATTTATTGTTGACATCTCATTAATAAATATGGCTAGTTTCATGTTCCTGTCTATCAGCATAACACTGGTTGCTATGTTGACAAAATGCAATGCGCATTTTTAAAATAGTTCAGTTTTTATCATAAGGAGGGGGGGCTGTACCGGTTTAAGACTCTGACTCTAATAAATGATGTTCTGAGAGGGCAAATACAGGACAATTATTACAAAGGACTGTTTTGATGCTTGCGACTTAAATATTTCAGTCATATAATCAAAATTAAATCATACAATAATAATACCTATATTCTCTTTATGGTGGCGCTCACCAGTTATTATGTACTTTTGAGAGAGTGATGTATGTAAGGTGAAGTTGTTTGCATTTTAATCATGCACAGTGGAGAGAATGTTGGCATACCTATATACTACTTTCAAGTAATGTGGATGAAATTTCTTTGGATATTGTACTTTTGGAAATTTTAAATGATCTTAGGACACTGCTAACTAAAATGACTGCTCCCTTGTGCTCCAAAAATCAACCTAAATTTGTCTAAAGTACACTATTCTTGGCAGCTATTTAAATATGGAAAATGAATTTTGCCAAACTAGATAATACCAGCTTCTAAAAGTGCAATGACTGAATTACCAAATACATAAAATGTAAAAAAAAGTTATCGGCTCTTTTTTTTACAATTTACCTCTGAAGTTCGAGAAGTGAAAATGAGCAAGTAGAGCTAGCACTTTTTTGAAAGGTGCACATCTGCAGTAAGGCCAAGCTGTATACTCTCTAACCCATATTACACCCATCAATCATACATCAAAATAAAGGGAATTAAAGGTTCTTTGAACAACACCTAAGATATACAAAGTCTCTTTTAAATATCCAGTATAACTAGTGAGGAAACCCGGGGAAACTCTTTTTCTTTAAAATTTTAACCCTATGCTAAATACAAAACTGTAGAGCGCCACCAAAGACCTAGAGCGGCCATTATATTATTATGGGATGGTCAGCCTGGGTCTGCTGATTATTCACAACACATTGCAAAGACCTAGATCAGCCATTATATTATTATGGGATGGTCAGTCTGGGTCTGTGGAGTTTGCAGCGATTCCACGATTTAAAGTGCTTGTGTTTGATAGCTGTCATATTAGATCCCAACCTATGAAGCACATATGGTGATAGAGCCAATATTATTTTAATTTCTTACTTTCAATCAAATTTAACCTCCATAGAAAGGCCACCTGTTCAAAAGAAAAGTTTCTAAAGTCCATTGAGTCCATACCAGTTACCACAGAGAACCAGTTACTGTACAATCACAGCTTATTCTTGGTTCTTTGAAGCAGCTTTGTTAGTTGCAGAATAAAATGTACCATAAATTACATGTTATTTGCTTCCTCTGCCAATTCCATTAATTCTACACATAATCAGGAATAAGACATAGGAATGTGCTAAAAACTGGTTCCATGCGGCAACTAGTGCTGACATTACTGTATTACAAACATATATTTTCATGACTACAAAATTGCACAATTTCCAAATCTCCCAAAATTTTGTAATCAAATTTTTTTTAAAATTGTCGCAGCTCATGATCTAATTTTTAACAAAATATGGCTAATTTATTGAGAGAAGTGTGATCCTGTTTAAATAGAAAATGGCAGTGAAAAAGGTTTCATTGTTATTCAATAGAGTAATATGGGAAATACTGAGATATTTTTGTAAGGATCTAATGGTCACACACACAAACCATGCAATGAACTGCCGAACATGATCCAATTTTAAGAACTTGATCGAAAAGGCCTACAGTCATCACAAATACTGACAACAAGTTGGAAAATGTAACAAATAACTCCCGAAACACACAAATACTGACAATAAGTTGGAAAATAAGCACAATTATGCATGATGCCCATAGATATAATTTCTAACCCTAACCCTAACCCTAACCCTTAAAATAACATCAGCTGAGAAATTCAAAATAAAATAGCTATTTCTTTATATAAATGGCACTTCTAAAGTCAGTAAAATGTACTAACATAGATCGTGAATAACAAATGTGAATAAATTGTCAAGTTATCATCAGAATCGCTCTCCCCTACCAGAAGCACCACCATCACCATTACATTAACATCATCATATTCATCAACAGCTACAGCAAGTTTGTCCTTTTCCATCACAAATCTCTACAATTTATTACATACAGACTAATGTGACAACATCTCTACACTTTATCACATACAGACTCATGTGACAAATCTCTACACTTTATTACATACTGACTAATGTGACAAAACCTCTACACTTTATTACATACTGCCTAAAGTGACAAATCTCTATACTTTATTACATACTGCCTAATGTGACAAATCTCTACACTTTATTACATACTGCCTAATGTGACAAATCTCTACACTTTATTACATATTGCCTAATGTGACAAATCTCTACACTTTATTACATACTGCCTAATGTGACAAATCTCTACACTATATTACATACTGCCTAATGTGACAAATCTCTACACTTTATTACATACTGCCTAATGTGACAAATCTCTACACTTTATTACATACTGACTAATGTGGCAAATCTCTACACTTTATTACATGCAGACTAATGTGACAAATCTCTACACATTATTACATACAGACTAATGTGACAAATCTCTACACTTTATTACATACTGCCTAATGTGACAATTCTTTACACTTTATTACATACTGCCTAATGTGACAAATCTCTACACTATATTACATACCACCTAATGTGACAAATCTCTACACTTTATTACATACTGCCTAATGTGACAAATCTCTACACTTTATTACATACTGCCTAATGTGACAAATCTCTACACTTTATTACATACTGACTAATGTGGCAAATCTCTACACTTTATTACATGCAGACTAATGTGACAAATCTCTACACTTTATTACATACAGACTAATGTGACAAATCTCTACACTTTATTACATACCACCTAATGTGACAAATCTCTACACTTTATTACATACTGCCTAATGTGACAAATCTCTACACTTTATTACATACCACCTAATGTGACAAATCTCTACACTTTATTACATACTGCCTAATGTGACAAATCTCTACACTTTATTACATACTGCCTAATGTGACAAATCTCTACACTTTATTACATACTGACTAATGTGACTAATCTCTACACTTTATTACATACTGCCTAATGTGACAAATCTCAACACATTATTACATACCACCTAATGTGACAAATCTCTACACTATATTACATACTGCCTAATGTGACAAATCTCTACACTTTATTACATACTGCCTAATGTGACAAATCTCTACACTTTATTACATACTGACTAATGTGGCAAATCTCTACACTTTATTACATGCAGACTAATGTGACAAATCTCTACACTTTATTACATACTGACTAATGTGACAAATCTCTACACTTTATTACATACTGACTAATGTGACAAATTATACTAACCATCACAGTACCAGAGAGTAATGCAGAAACATTGGAATAACCATCCTGCCCCCAGTAACACAATCATTAGAATATGAAATGGGATACATTACAGTAACCATCCCACCCCCATACAGTAACATGATCATTAGAATCTGAAATGGGATACATTACACTAACCATCCCACTCTAATATAGTAACATGATCATTAGAACCCACAGTTGTGTAACAGTATTAACTAGGGAATAGCTACATGTGAATGCAATACTTGTTGCCATTTCCTTAACCTCATGAGCTAAAACGTCTAACAACTAGTTTTTTTTTATCTTACTTTTCTGTATACAAAATAAATAAGTCCTCCATTCCAGGATAACTGAGTCTGAGTTGAGAAACTGACTTTTTACTCTTTTAAATTTAAAAATAGACAAAATCTCCCTCATTGCTCCAACTTGGTTCTTTTTAGATGCCACTTCAAAATCCCTCATTGGTTCTGTAGATGACTGTGAGTTGAAGGTTATAGGTTGGAATGAAATTTTACCACAAATTATTGCCCTATTTTAGGCCACGAGAGCAAGCACTGTTATGAGTGATACAGAATGGAACTTTAGATAGTTCTGGTCGATCAACAAATCAGATCCTGCTGCTGTAGTTGGGGCAGGCAAGAATTAGGTTTTATATACAAGGTGAAAACAAAGGTGTGGTCAAATGGTACCTTAATCAACCAGATCAGAACCTATGGATTCCACTTTGGGCACAAATACAACACATTTGGTTGTAACAGATCAAAGATGATTGGAGATGTGAATGTTTCTTGTGACACTTTGCCGTCAATAAGCATGTAAATGTGTGACACTTTGCATTCAATAAACATATAAACATATGTGACACATTCTGCATTCAATAATTGTGTTAACATGTGTGACACTTTGCATTCAATAAGCATGTTAACATGAGACACTTTGCATTCAATGTGTTAACATGTGTGACACTTTGCATTCAGTAAGCATGTTAACATGTGTGCCACTTTGCAATCAATATGCATGTTAACATGTGTGACACTGCATATAGTTGGTGAAATGGAGAGTTACAGCACATGCACTTAGAACTATTTGCATATATATATATATATATATATATATATATATATATATATATATATATATATATATATATATATATATATATATATATATATATATATATATGGAAAGCTGTTGAAAAATGCTGATTACATCAATTTCAATGTAATTAGTAGTAATTTGCTAGTCAACCAGAAAAATATGCTTTTTAAAAGTGGGTTGCCCAGAGTCAATCATGGATTTTCAAAATTTGTCTTCCCCTACATTTAGTTTGCGCAGAATACAATGAATTTTCATGTGGATTTCTCATTGATCACATTACCCTAGAAAATTCCTTTGTAAACATGCAACGGACTGGGGGATTTGGTTTCCCTCTGAGATAATTCACTATAGTGGAGTTGTCGAATAAAACATGTATGCCCTTTCCATATTAGTAATCATTTACCACCAATAAAATGTGTATGCCCTTTCCATAATGTGTAAACATCTACGACCAATAAAATGTGTATGCCCATTCCATAATGTGTAAACATCTACCACCAATAAAATGTGTATGCCCTTTCCATAATGTGTAAACATAAACCACCAATAAAATGTGTATGCCCTTTCCATAATGTGTAAACATCTACCACCAATAAAATGTGTATGCCCTTTCCATAATGTGTAAACATAAACCACCAATAAAATGTGTATGCCCATTTCATAATGTGTAAACATCTACCACCAATAAAACATGTATGCCCTTTCCATAATGGGTAATCATCTACCATCAATAAAACATGTATGCCCTTTCCATATTATGTAATCATCTAATATATATAAGGGGAAGTCACTTTGTCTGACACCCACCTATGTGGGCAGGCATAGTTTAGCTTCCACAGGTAACAATTTTATACTGGAAGGACTGGATTTCTAAAATAGTAGTTGTATTCCTAAACTATTAGCATTTGGTAACATATTTGAAGAAAACAAAATCAAGAAAGACTGATAATAAAAGTGGTAACAAAATTGCTGACAATACAGTAATGAATGAATGCATTACCTTTGATGCCACCTGGTAATATTTACACACAGTACTGTGAGATATGTCCTTCAGCATTAATTTAGCACACCTATAATGAAAAAAAAATATTTTTAGACTAGACACTATTTAATACTGAAAGCCTAGTGACACTGTTAAATATGAAATTCTAGTGACACTGTTAAATATGAAATTCTAGTGACACATAAATATGAAATTCAAGTGACTGTTAAATATGGAATTCTAGTGACACTGTTAAATATGGAATTCTAGTGACACTGTTGAATATGAAATTCTAGTGACACTTAAATATGAAATTCAAGTGACTGTTAAATATGGAATTCTAGTGACACTGTTAAATATGGAATTCTAGTGACACTTAAATATGAAATTCTAGTGACACTGTTAAATATGGAATTCTAGTGACACTGTTGAATATCAAATTCTAGTGACACATAAATATGAAATTCTAGTGACACTGTTAAATATAAAATTCTAATGACACTTAAGTATGAAATTCTAGTGACACATAAATATGAAATTCAAGTGACTGTTAAATATGGAATTCTAGTGACATTCTTGAATATGAAATTCTAGTGACACTTAAATATGAAATTCTAGTGACTCTGTTAAATATGAAATTCTAGTGACACTTAAATATGAAATTCTAGTGACACTGTTAAATATGAAATTCTAGTGACACTGTTAAATATGAAATTCTAGTGACACTTAAATATGAAATTAAAGTGACTGTTAAATATGAAATTCTAGTGACACATAAATATGAAATTCAAGTGACTGTTAAATATGGAATTCTAGTGACATTCTTGAATATGAAATTCTAGTGACACTTAAATATGAAATTCTAGTGACTCTGTTAAATATGAAATTCTAGTGACACTTAAATATGAAATTCTAGTGACACTGTTAAATATGAAATTCTAGTGACACTGTTAAATATGAAATTCTAGTGACACTTAAATATGAAATTAAAGTGACTGTTAAATATGGAATTCTAGTGACATTGTTGAATATGAAACTCTAGCGACATTCTTTTATCACTGGAATTTATTTTTGTATTTAAACTTAGAAAAGGTTCAATGTGCTTATTTTGGGGGAGGGTGATGCACATCAAAAAACACTTTGTGATGATAAAGCTTTCAGTTTCTGCTTAAAAGAATAATATCAAATATTATATCATCAATCCAAGAAATCCTTAGCAAAGCACTAATATCATATCATCAATCAATTAAGTCCTTAGCAAAGCATTAACATTGTATCATCAATCAATGAAGTCCTTAGCAAAGCACTCTCCAACATTGTATCATCAATGAAGTTGTTAGCAAAGCACTATTTGACATTGTATCATCAATCCAAGAAGTCCTTAGCAAAGCACTCTCCAACATTGTGTCATCAATCCAAGATGTCTTTAGTAAAACACTATCTAACATTGTATCAGTACAGCACTATCAAATATATCAATCTATGAAGCCATTAGTAAAGCACAAGTAATCCATGAAGCCATTAGTAAAGCACAAATAATCCATGAAGCCATTAGTAAAGCACTGTAATCCATGAAGCCATTAGTAAAGCACTATAATCCATGAGACCATTAGTAAAGCACAAGTAATCCATGAAGCCATTAGTAAATTACTGTAATCCATGAAGCCATTAGTAAATCACTGTAATCCATGAAGCCATTAGTAAAGCACAAGTAATCCATGATGCCATTAGTACAGCACTGTAATCCATGAAGCCATTAGTAAAGCACTGTAATCCATGAAGCCATTAGTACAGCACAAGTAATCCATGAAGCCATTAGTACAGCACAAGTAATCCATGAAGCCATTAGTACAGCACAAGTAATCCATGATGCCATTTTTAAAGCACTGTCTAGCATATCAATCCATGAAGTCCTTAGAAAAGCACAAACATATTATAAATCAATGAAGTCCTTAGCAAAGCACAATCTAACATTGTATCATCAATCCACAAAGTCCTTAGCAAAGCACTAACATTGTATCATCAGTCCACAAAGTCCTTGGTAAAGCACTGTCTAACATTGTATCATCAATCCATGAAGTCCTTAGTATAACACTATCAAACATATCAATCCATGAAGTCCTTAGCAATCAAACCATAAAGCCATTAGTAAAGCACAAACATTATATCATCAATCCATGAAGTCCTTTGCAAAGCACAATCTAACAATGTATCATCAATCTATGAAGTTCTTCAAAAGTTACAGAGCAAAAATTACATTTGCAGTAGAAAGGAGTTATGGAATGGAGTGGAATGGTAGAGAGGTAACACAATAAGGGATGGAATGGCAGTAAGACTTTATCCCCCTCTGTAAATGTAACTGGGGCATTAAATCTACATACTGTATATACTCTATAAATGTTGCTGTTGTTGTTGTTGTTGGGCTTAATGTCATTTTTCAGCACACAATAGGCCATTCATGGCGTCCAGTATTAATGGTGGAGGAAGAAACCAGGAAATCACTGGTAAGAACCACCGACCCATGAGAAGCTACTGGCAAGCTTTCTCACATATCCACATTCACACACACAGACAGAGGTGAGATGGCAGTGATCTGTAATGGACAGCGCTTTACACCACTCGGCCAATTGGGGCCCTCTCTATAAATGTAACTGGGGCATTAAATCTCAATACTGTATGTACTCTATCAATGTAACTGGGACATTAAATCTACATATAGAATGTACTTTATAAATGTAACTGGGACATGAAATAAAACTAAATGCTGTATGTACTCTATAAATGTAACTGGGATGTTAAATCTACATATAGAATGTACTTTATAAATGTAACTGGGACATGAAATAAAACTAAATATTGTATGTACTCTATAAATGTAAGTGGGACATGAAATAAAACTAAATACTGTATGTACTCTATAAATGTAACTGGGACATGAAAATAAAACTAAATACTGTATGTACTTTATAAATGTAACTGGGACATGAAATAAAACTAAATACTGTATGTACTCTATAAATGTAACTTGGACATGAAATAAAACTAAATATTGTATGTACTCTATAAATGTAAGTGGGACATGAAATAAAACTAAATACTGTATGTACTCTATAAATGTAACTGGGACATGAAAATAAAACTAAATACTGTATGTACTTTATAAATGTAACTGGGACATGAAATAAAACTAAATACTGTATGTACTCTATAAATGTAACTGGGGCATTAAATCTAATATACAAATGTTGTTGTTGTTGATGGGTTTAATGCCATTTTTTCAGCACAAGATAGGCTATACATGGCAGGAGAAAGAACCCTGGAAAATCCTGGGAAGTACCACCAACCCATGAGAAACTACTGCCAGGTTTTCTCATGTACCCATGTTAGCCAAGCCTGAGACTTGAACTCACACATACAGATGTGAGATGTCAGTGATCCACAACAGTGAGCACTTTAGACCACATGGCCACTTGGGGCCCCCTCTATAAATGTTGTTGTTGGGCTTAACGCCATTTTTCAGCACACGATAGGCTATATATGGTGGCCAGTATTAATGGTGGAGGAAGAAACCAGGAAATCCTCAGAAAGAACCATAAACCCATGAGAAGCTATTGGCAAGCTTTCTCACATATCCACATTCACCGAATCTTAGACTTGAGCCCACACAGACTGAAATGAAATGGCAGTTATCTGTAATGGGACATGCCTTAAGCCACTATGTCACTCGAGGCCCCCTCCGTAACTGGGACATTAAAACTACATACTGTATGTACATGCTTGTAGGTTGAGTCCAACTGCAAACAACACAGATCCTGATCTGTCATATAATCTGCCAGAAGATCAGAATCTGTCTTGTTTGTTAATGATAACAAACTGCACAAATGCAGATGTGCTGGAACATTATGTGATGGCATATCAGGGAATAATGAAACAAAAAATTGAAATGTTAAGGTTTTTGATTTGATATAAAAAAAACAGCAGATATAATAGAATATTTATTACATGACAGTAAATATTAATTCAATTAAATTTATAAACAAAACAGTATAATAAAATGTTTTAAAGTATATTTTAAAATGTGGATTTTCAAATTGTCTCTTGTATCATGCCATGATGTCAGGTCACAATATACTGTCTTATATCAAACATATCAAAGACAAAATATGGATTTATCAACTATGAAATTGATATCATCTTGTTAACAAACCTCATTGGGGATGTAATTTACATAAATTGTACTTTCATTGGAAAATCTTGTTTAATCCAGTTTTTTTACCTGTTAGTACCATAAGCAAATATACAAGTATTTTGAGGACAATAATGTTTCTTTGTCCAGTGAAATGGCACCAAAAGTGACAATTTTCTATATATCATCCTATTTTATCCAATTCTGAACTCCTGACACAATGAGTAATGTACATCCATTAAACAAATCTAAAATGTTAAAACTATACATTTTTAGAGAACAGTCTGGTTTGGTGTATTTCGGCACAAGTAGGTTATGAATTGCCAGCTATTGGAGTAAATTGTGTTTCCCAATGACACGCTACAGTAATTGACTCAGACTGATGCAACGGTTGTAATCATTGCAATTTCTTCCTCTTGTAGTGTGTGAAATATTTCGGCAAAAGATATGAGAAATAGCGACTTTGAAAAGTCAGGGGCAAAAAGCAGCCTGTTCTTCCCTAACCTCTATTCTCTCTATGGTAATGACTTTAACCTAAAAAATTTCTCTGATAATATGCTACTTCTATCACGATCTTTTAACACCGAACATATCTGCACTAGACTTTTGTAATGAATCTGTACATCACTTATCATTTTTGTTCATCTTAACTCAAGCCAAACAGTTGTTGGCAAAGGATATTTGCAACTCAATTGTCTTCGCTAATCTAAATATTGATTTCCTAAAGCTTTCATTTGCTTTTTGAGTTGCCAAGAGACGAATAGATCCATTAGTTACCCTTCTACAAGAGCTCTGAATCCTAAAATTGATGCTGCTGCCAATACACCTGCTACTTCTCCCGCATCAACACAAATGTCATCATGGTAAAGATTGCCAAGGGTTATTGCCAATGCTGAAAAACAGAAAAACTATAAAATTCTAAAAAGAAACATATTTTCTCTGCCTTGAACTGGATATAAATCTACCAAAAAAAGTTCTCTGAGATGGTTTGGCATGAAATTTTCTCAGTTCCTTTAATTATAGGTTGAATAAACAAGAATGTCAACACAAAAAAGTCAGATAAAAATCACATTAGCAGTTGATACTGGTTATTATATGGTTTATACTGATGAAGACCAGGCTGTTTCTTCCTCAAGGCAAAAACCTGCTCATGTAAAAGACACCACCACAGAAGGTGCAGGCTGACAAAGAATTTATCCATATATGGCATGTAATAATATTGTAATAAATTAATATCTGTTTTTTAACTCATAAAGTACACTAAAACTTTTAAACATTAATTTAAAAAAATTAAAATGTGACTTCATGAAAATGTCACTATGTGACAGAAATGATAGTATGTGACAGAGAAATGACACTACTTCAGTATGTGACTGACAGAAATGACACTACTTCAGTATGTAACTGACACAAATGACACTACTTCAGTATGTGACTGACAGAAATGACACTACTTCAGAATGTGACTGACAGAAATGACACTATTTCAGTATATGACTGACAAAAATGACAATACTTCAGTATGTAACTGACACAAATGACACTACTTCAGTATGTGACCAACAGAAATGACACTACTTCAGTATGTGACCAACAGAAATGACACTATTTCAGTATATGACTGACAAAAATGACAATACTTCAGTATGTAACTGACACAAATGACACTACTTCAGTATGTGACTGACAGAAATGACACTACTTCAGTATGTGACTGACAGAAATGACACTATTTCAGTATATGACTGACAAAAATGACAATACTTCAGTATGTAACTGACACAAATGACACTACTTCAGTATGTGACTGACAGAAATGACACTACTTCAGTATGTGACTGACAGAAATGACACTATTTCAGTATATGACTGACAAAAATGACAATACTTCAGTATGTAACTGACACAAATGACACTACTTCAGTATGTGACCAACAGAAATGACACTACTTCAGTATGTGACCAACAGAAATGACACTACTTCAGTATGTGACTGACAGAAAAGACACTATTTCAGTATGTGACTGACAGAAATGACACTACTTCAGTATGTGACTGACTGAAATGACTACTTCAGCATGTATTAGAAATGATACTATATGATTGACAGAAATTACACCACAGTAACTGCAGTATGTGGCTGACAGAAATGACACCACTTCAGTGTATGACTGACTGAAATAACACCACTTCAGTATGTGATTGATAGAAATGACACTTTAGTCATGTGTTAGAAATGACACTACTTTGGTATGACTGACAGAAATGACACTACATGTGACTGACAGGAATGACACTACTTCAGTATATGATTAGAAGGAAAGAGAAGTGGTATTCCAAAATAGAATATAAAAAAGACATTTTCTTTTCTAACAAAGAACATGATCAATTTTTGTTATATGTGAGTTTGTCAAACCAGTCATTAAACTGAATATCAGTGAAGCAAAACCAAACAAACATTGTAAAAACTATGAAACTCAATAAAATGTTATGCACATTATATTCATAAAAAATTATTAAAAAATCACTGATTTAAGACTTTTCTATGTACGAACCTACTTGACAAGTTAATTATCTAACTTTCTTCGTTCATGGAAGTAATTTTATTCTATTAGTACAGTCATTGATATAATAAGACATGCTGATAATATCAATAATTTTTGATGCTTGCCTGTCAATTAGTTGCTTTTCCAATAGAATTAATCTGGATAATTCACTAGAGTGAATGACAACAAGTATTTTTTTTCATTGCACTCATTAGACATTGACAATAATATGATCAGGGAAAATGTGAGCTGCAATTTTGTAACTTGCTTCTTCTTGTAGTATGGCTGCTATCACGTAAGTCTACACAGTTCAAATCTCACAATATTTTTTTTATTTCTGTTGTTTGTGTTTATGTGCTTTGATGAGTTGAATTAGGATGTTACTGATACTCTGCCATGCCATACACAAAACCCAGCAGTGTGCTCAACAACTTGCATTGAGACCTGTGTTCCACCATCAGAGGCCATGGAGACTGCCAGAGTTCAACATGCACTCTGGTCAAGGTTCGCTCTTTAGAAGGTATGCATTAGTACAGTACTATATGCAAACACCATGTCATCCCAGCACAACACCACCATATCCTAGCACAATACCACCTCATCCTAGCTCAATGCCACCTCATCCTAGCACAACACCACCTCATTCTAGCACAACACCACCTCATCCTAGCACAACACCACCTCATCCTAGCACAACACCACCTCATCCCAGCACAACACCACCTCATCCTAGCACAACACCACCTCATCCTAGCACAACACCACCTCATCCCAGCACAACACCACCTCATCCCAGCACAACATCTCATCCCTGAGATGTGTTCCATACGAGGAATGGCACTGATGAGTATGATGTTACTAAAGTAGATTGTGGAGTTTTCATTCCTCTCATTTTGCCAAACATATATAATGTGTACATTTATATAGTATATAAAGTCTGTATGTACAATCTTCCATTCAGAAATGGGCCACACATGGGCAGCTTTGGCAGCCATTGCATTATCCTTCATATCATGAGTAGGCAGCCTACAGCACAGAATACCTTTTTCCAGACTGCATGTGCAAAACAATGTGTCTGTTAAGATCTAGGATAATGACAGGTTGAAAATTTAAGGTTTTGAAAGGCTTTCAATGTTAAAAGAAAATTTGAAAATTTCAATAGGAACATAGTATCTGTGTCTCTAATGGTACAATTAACTTTACCGCTGAATATATTATTGAGCTATGGCCTTGACCTGGAAGATAGCACCCCTAAAGTGGCATGCAAAATAGTATGTAACGAGGATGTACAAGGATATTGTATCAATATGGCTAAGTATAACTTTATTAATATCAAATGGATTTAAAGATTTACAACAGGTGTATATCTCAATGGACAGAAGGGTGCAAGCATGAATACTACGTTCCCTGTTTTGTTTTCTCAGAAAGACAGAGGCCAAAAATAAATTCATTTTAGTAGTAGTAGTAGTAGTAGTTGTAGTAGGAGAACTGTAGTAGTACCTGTCCTGGTTACAGCAGGATCCCTGATATCAATACTAATAACTGTAACATTGTTAACCCTTTCCTCTGATGTGTGGACAGGATGATCCAGGCCCTTCGCTGCGTCCTCTTCCCCTGCACCTTCAACCACACTCAGTCTGTTGCTGATCTCACGATACTCATTGCTATAGAAATTGCTTTTCTTGATGTAGTTATCCAGGGTCTCTGAGGCTGCACTCCTGTAGTACTTTTTAATGATGGGATCTTGAGACCCTTTCATAAGCTGTGTCAGTATTTCCGATTTTTGTAAAAATGGTCGATGGAGCTCCCAGTCCATATCAAGGCATCTGAGCAAAACATCTGTCAATGGAATGGACAAGGCATTAGTTCATTACATATGGACCTTAAAAATATGATTCCTTCCAAAATCATCCATCTAGAAACACAGTCTGAGACTGGGCAAACAGTCTATCAATAATGCATTTCTAATTGATATCATTGAACAATGACACTTCATCAAAGAATCTGCTAATTTACCAATATCTCATTTGCCAAAAGAAGCCTTTACAACAAAAAAGATTATTTTTACTGATCAAAGAGGATTTCTAAATGGCAGATGAGAATTTATGAAAGCTGCTTGATCTTAGTTACCATATAAAATACATCACAATTCATGTTTAGCTCATTAGCAGAACTTGAAAATCTTGGAGAGTGTTGTATGCGTAAAACTTTCATACAAAATTATTAAATCTCAGCATGATTTAAAATTTTTTAAAGAGGCTGTAGACACAGTGTTCCTCTCCACCACCCACAGAGTTAATTTTGTGTGAAGAGAGTTAGCTTATATACAGATATAAAAATGGATATGAATAATATCCCAAGCTGATGGCAACAGATCAATTACTTTTGATGGTTCAGAGAAATTATTGAAATCTCTATTAAATTATACTCTAAATACTCTGGTCTAAGTATTAATATTGACTAGTACTCTGGTCTAAGCATTAATATTTATAAATACTCTGGTCTAAGTATTAATATTTACAAATGCTCTGGTCTAAGTATTAATATTTACAAATACTCTGGTCTAAGTATTAATATTTACAAATGCTCTGGTCTAAGTATTAATATTTACAAATACTCTGGTCTAAGTATTAATATTTACAAATGCTCTGGTCTAAGTATTAATATTTACAAATACTCTGGTCTAAGTATTAATATTTACAAATGCTCTGGTCTAAGTATTAATATTTACAAATACTCTGGTCTAAGTATTAATATTGACTAGTACTCTGGTCTAAGTATTAATATTTACAAATACTCTGGTCTACATGTTAATATTTACAAATGCTCTGGTCTAAGTATTAATATTTACAAATACTCTGGTCTAAGTATTAATATTGACTAGTACTCTGGTCTAAGTATTAATATTTACAAATACTCTGGTCTACATGTTAATATTTACAAATGCTCTGGTCTAAGTATTAATATTTACAAATACTCTGGTCTAAGTATTAATACTGACTAGTACTCTGGTCTATGCATTAATATTTATAAATACTCTGGTCTACATGTTAATATTTACAAATGCTTTGGTCTAAGTATTAATATTTATAAATACTCTGGTCTAAGTATTAATACTGACTAGTACTCTGGTCTATGCATTAATATTTATAAATACTCTGGTAGTAATATTTACAAATACTCTGGTCTAAATATTATTATTGACAAAAACTCTGAATCAAGTATTAATGCTGACAAATACTCTGGTTTAAGTATTAATGCTGACCAATACTCAGATCTAAGCAATAATTCTGATAAATACTTTGGTTTAGGTACATTAACCAAATACTCTGGTCTAAGTATTATTATTTACAACTACTCTGGTAGTAATATTGATGAATACTCTGGTCTAGATATTAATATTTACAAGTACTTTGGTCTAGGTAGTAATATTGACAAATATTCTGGTCTAAGTATTAATATTTACAAATACTCTGGTCTAGATATTAATGTTGACAAATGCTCTGGTCTAAGTATTATTATTGACAAAAACTCTAAATCAAGTATTAATGCTGACAAATACTCTGGTTTAAGTATTATTATTATTGACCAATAATCTGATCTAAATATTAATACTGGCAAATACTTTGGTTTAAGTATTAATATTTACAAGTACTCTGATCTAAGTAATAATATTTACAAGTACTCTAGTCTAGGTAGTAATATTGACAAGTACTCTGGTCTAGATATTAAAATTAACAAAAACCAAGATAATCTGAATACAACTTAAATTGAACTGATACTGAATTGCCTCTTTTAAAGATACATTTTTCATCTGATTTAAAAAACAAAACATCATTCTTGAAAACTTAACTAAATCAAGGGAAATAAAACAGATCAAAATGATTAATTACACCTTATGAAAAATTAGCAGTAACAAAATGCCTAACATCACCTAAAATTAATTATCTTCCGTTATTTTACCAAGCAGATCAAAGATTTCAAAGAGTTGATAAAACTTTGTTATAAGTTTATTTTGCAAAGAATCATATGACAAAAATTGGGAAAACTGTATTATAAAAAAACAAATATGGTGGAATAAAATTATCAATATTAATTTGATACATGCAAGAAAACACAGCTGAAAAAAAATTTACCATTAGATTCAAAATGAAAACAAACACTAACAATCTCAGTTAAGAATATCAATATATTTTCTTCTCCAACAAACAGGAGTCCAATCTTACTGATAATATTTGTACAACCTTTCTTAAACTCCATAAGAAATTATATTTACAAGTGGCGGTATAGTAGCATTTTTAACATACTATTGGCTATATCATGACAAGGAAATTGAGTCTATGTGTGCTTTCCCCAAAAACACGGCCAAGGCCATCAACATGAACTGGCCTGGTGGGTACTGAATCCATGAACCTTTGATTACAAATCTAATGCTCCACCAAATTACCATAGCTACCATGAGAAATGAAAAATTTATCTGAAAGTAGATGGTAAATCAGTAAACTTCTGCAATTTCAAAAAAATTTTCCTAACACATCTTCAAGATCTGTAATCTGCAGTAAAATGTTATAAAGAAAATGAAATATAGCATTTGATAGTTATTCCACAGCAGTCGTTTTATAGAGCTATGTACTGCATATACTCACACACAAGTCAGATCCAAATGCAATCTGCACAGACCCAGATCTGTTACCACAGAGCCAGATCTGTCACCACAGACCCAGATCTGCCACCACAGACCCAGATCTGTCACCACAGACCATGATCTGTTACCACATATCCAGATCTGCCACCACAGACTCAGATCTATGTTGCTTGCAATTTGGTCCAACTTATAAGCATGTATATGTGGTATATAATCCATTATCAAGTATATGTGGTATATACTTCAATACCAAATATATGTGGTATATACTGCATTACCAAGTACATGTGGTATATACTGCATTACCATGTGTATGTGGTACATACTGCATTATCGAGTATATGTGGTATATACTGCATTACCAAGTATATGTGGTATATACTACATTATCAAGTATATGGGGTATATACTGCATTACCAAGTGTATGTGGTACATACTGAATTATCAAGTATATGTGGTATATACTGCATTACCAAGTATATGTGGTATATATTGCATTACCAAGTATATGTGGTATATATTGAATTACCAAGTATATGTGGTGTATACTGCATTACCAAGTGTATATGGTACATACTGCATTATCAAGTATATGTGGTATATATACTGCATTACCAAGTATATGTGGTATATACTGCATTACCAAGTATATGTGGTACATACTGCATTATCAAGTATATGTGGTATATATATACTGCATTACCAAATATATGTGGTATATACTGCATTACCAAGTATATGTGGTATATACTGCATTATCAAGTATATGTGGTGTATACTGTAGTACCAAGCATATGTGGTATATATTGCATTACCAAGTGTATGTGGTACATACTGCATTATCAAGTATATGTGGTATATACTGCATTACCAGGTATATGTGGTATATACTGCATTACCAAGTATATGTGGTATATATTGAATTACCAAATATATGTGGTGTATACTGCATTACCAAGTGTATGTGGTACCTACTGCATTATCAAGTATATGTGGTATATACTGCATTACCAAGTATATGTGGTATATATTGCATTACCAAGTATATGTGGCATATACTGCATTACAAAGTATATGTGGTATAAACTGCATTACGAGATATATGTGGTATATATTGCATTACCAAGTATATGTGGTGTATACTGTAGTACCAAGTACATGTATATGTGGTATAAACTGCATTACCAAGTATATGTATTATATACTGTATTACCAAGTATATGTGGTATATACTACATTGCCAAGTATATGTGGATTATACTGCATTATCAAGTATATGTGGTGTATACTACATTACCTAGTATATGTGGTGCATACTACATTACCAAGTATATGTGGTATATACTGCATTATCAAGTATATGTGGTATATACTACATTACCAAGTATATGTGGTGTATATTACATTACCAAGTATATGTGGTATATACTGCATTATCAAGTATATGTGGTATATACTGCATTATCAAGTATATGTGGTGTATACTACATTACCAAGTATATGTGGTATATACTGCATCACCAAGTATGTAGAAGGTTGTTGGAATGTATTACAAAAAGATTTTCTGAAAATTATGACATACCATCTGTTTCAAGAAAGTGTAATTTGGAATTGACCGATTTAATTTAGAAGTAACAGAATGGAACAATTTCTTGCAGATTCTTTACAAAATTACCAAATGGACCTGACTTTGACACAGTTCAAAATATTTCTACATGTGTTTTTCTTTTGAGAGAAAAAGAGGGAATCATTTCAAGTGATCTGTTTCTTGACACAGATTACAGGCTGAAACTATCATATCTTTGGGAATTACCAAATTTCTCACTTTGTTCTTAAAGAAATTTTGCACTGCATCAAAACTTGGAGGACATTTGCCTCTAATCTGATTTTTCAATAAGAAATATATTTTGTGAATAACTTTCTGAGTGATGAAGTTCAAAATGTATGGATTTTATTAGCTAAACATTTATTTCATACTTCTAAGTCTTGAAACAAACCTAACCAGATTTACCAGTATTAGATTTTAATTAAATAAATACACTCAATTTTCATCTTAAAAATATATTTCCTTAAAAAAAAAAGCTGGGAAAATGGTAATTGTCTTTGTATGTGACTAATGTAGGGACTACACATTTTGGGAGTAAGTCCTTGGTATTCATTAGATTCTGTGGATAAACACAATTTTGGGATAAGTCTTTGGTATTCATTAGGTTCTGTGGGCAAACATATTTTTGGGGTAAGTCATTGGTATTCATTAGGTTCTATAAAAAAAAACATTTTTGGGGTAAGTCATTGGTATTCATTAGGTTCTATGGACAAACACATTTTTGTGGTAAGTCATTGGTATTCCTTAGGTTCTGTGGACAAACAACATTTTTGGGGTAAGTCCTGGTATTTTTTAAGTTCTGGGTATAAATGTATTTCTTTTAAAGATCTCCTCATCTAACATCTTTCACTTTCAAAAGATGGATATGAAATGAGATTACTCATTCTATGTTAAATGGAATCCCTTGTGATTCCTTGCAAATTCAGGATGTAATATAATGTTGCTATGGTGATGATACTCAATGATCTTGATTACCAGGTTGAAATAATTATATTCTTTGATTTTTAAAGTTTTCAGCAATCATGCTAGACAAGTGCTCAATGTATATATGTATATATTTTTATTTGGATCTATTTTTATTTGGATATACTTTTATTTGAATATATATTCAGTTGGATATATTTTTATTTGGATATACTTTTATTTGGATATATATTCAGTTAAATATAATTTTATTTGGATATACTTTCATTTGGCTATATCTTCATTTGGATATATTTTTATTTGGATATACTTTTATTTGGATATATCTTTATTTGGATATATTTTTATTTGGATATACTTTTTTTTGAATATATATTCAGTTGTATATACTTTCATTTGGATATACTTTTTTTGAATATATATTCAGTTGGATATATTTTTTTTGGATATACTTTTATTTGGATATATCTTTATTTGGATATATTTTGTTTTGGATCTTTTAACATTCTGAAATACTTTTATTTAAATATATATTCAGTTGGATATATTTTTGTTTGGATATACTTTTATTTGGATATATCTTCATTTGGATATATTTTTATTTGGATATATATTTATTTATATAAAAATTTTTTGGATAGATAGATGAGAGTGATCCTGAAGTTTTATTCCAATGGAATTTGGCAACAGTTAAATTAAATGTACAAATCTTTAATGCTTACAGTAAATTAATGAGACAATTAAAAATATATTGCAGCACTAAGTGTACCCATCTCCCTTTCTTAACTCTAACATGTAATATATAATAGTATTTCCATCAACAATTTTCATTGACAGTGATCTCTGACTACAATGCTATTTATGGGAATGATAAAAGAGTACAGTGTGTTATATATGAGATAAAATCATGGAATTCCTGAACATACCTGCATTTTAAAAGATATAGTGTTATATGTGAGATTGTGTGATACTATGATACATGAAATTCCTGACCATACCTGCCACTAAAAGAATAGTGTTATACTGAGGCACCTTATAACAAGGGATCACTGTAAATTGTTATAAATTTAAGTAAACTATGAAATTTCCAATCTTAACAAACAATACACACGCAAGTACATACACCACCTGTGTTCTGTATCAATTTGTTTATATGTAGCAAGTACCCTGTCATGAAGACCTTCCTGCTGTCACTGGGAGTCTATGCTATTTAACCCAATCTACCAACAGATCATGCCATGGCTTTTTAAGTCAGGTGCAGGTTTTAAAGTAAATATTGCTAAAAAATAGGGCTATATCACACCAAAGAAATCTTAGTAAAGTTCCCAATGCCCAGGGGAATGCCATGGCAGCCAACCTGACCTGATTTGTATCTGATAGAATTTTCAACGCTTACATGGTAACCATTGACTCATCTCACCTCACCAATAAGAAAGAGCATTGCCATTTCAAAAGAATACATATTAAATTCATTATTATTTATCAGGTTTTGATTTGTATGGGTTTTTTTCCATGGGACCGCTATACTATGAAACAATATCAAACAATTCAGTTCTTGCCTCTTTTAAATAAACATTTAAATTTGTTAGGTAAAACTAATTTTAATTAAGTGACCTGTTATTATTTTACATATCTGTCACTTTTCCTAGTGTCAGTCCCATTCCACATGCAAACCCTCCTACATTTTGATGTGCATAAATTTCACCTGAAAAATTCACAATATTCAACTTATAATTAAACAAAGAAAAACTTTTTTTCAACAGCACAATCCAAGTTAAATGGTAATTAAGGCTAATCAACAATGAAAAAAAGTAGTCATGTTGAGGCCTTATTTATCATGAGTCACAGGTTCAGCACATCACAAATAATACCCAAGGGATGAAACTTTAATGCCCAAGGGGTGGGGCTTTAAAGCCCAAGGGGCAGGGCTTTAATGCCCATGGGGCAGGGCTTCAATGCCCAAGGGGTGGGGCTTTAAAGCCCATGGGGCAGAGCTTTAATGCCCGAGGGGTGGGGCTTTAATGCCCAAGGGGCAGGGCTTTAATGCCCAAGGGGTGGGGCTTCAAAATATACCTTTCCCCATACAAATACAGTCATACAAATTAATCATGAATAACAATGACCTTGAATATCAAGAAATTAATAAAACAATGTCAACTGCTCTTTCCTATCATAAATAATACATGGGGTGGGTGGGGTTGTTTCTTCCAGAAATTACCCACTTGCAATTCTTAGTTCAACAGACAAGCAACCAATCTGAATGTTTGATGAAAATGTTTAAAATGTATGTTTGTTAAAATGCCTTAAAAAAAATGGCATTTTTTATCATGCAAGAAATAATTCCACTAAAGATACTTTGGTATAATATCCTGTCTTTTCATTGATTATTTTGTAAACAAACAACAACAAAATCTTATGCAACTGTATCTTATCTGTGGTAGGTAATTTTCTTTATACTGCAAATAACTGTAATACCACAGGCCTTTAAATGATCATCAAAACTGATGCAATTTTGTTACAACAGAACAGTGATAAAATGTTAGTACCTGAAATTAGTCTTTGGGTGCTAGTCCAAGGTATATACAGGTTAAGTTAATGAGATAAAATTCTAAGCAGCAGTGACAAGCAACTGTTAATTTGGCAGGAACTCTTCAAGAGTACTGATTTTCAAAAGATTCAGGTAGAAACTTCCATGATGTATTAAAATTAAAAAAAGTAATAAAGATGAAATAATTGGCATGGATTATATGCCATCTGCTGGAATGAATATGTCATTTTTGATTGAATATATCACTTAAATTATATCTTTTTTGAATGAATTTATGTGATACCTACTGGTATTCAGCGAAAGACTTACTTCATCATAATAATATAGTTACATCTTGCAACATTAAGCACTTGTGTGACTGGTATTAAGTCTGCATCTAATCCAATCTAACGCAAGTCTAATCAGGCCCCATGCATTAAGTAATAAAAACTAACACTAAACTAATGAACATATTGTTAAGCAAAACCATAAATATTCCATATCAACGTTCAGCCTCTGATTAACATCGTGAAACCTAATGTATCTTAACTCATCCGAGACATGAGAATTTTTCATAACAGAATTCTGATTAACAAGTCTTTATTTGTAGTCATGTGAATCAAAACTTCATGATTATGAATCAATTTCTTCTGCTAACTAATTGATACTTAGTTAATTAGTCCACATAATGTCTTTACAAAACTGGGAGTAATTTTGCAAATAGACTTGTGTTAGTTATTTGCTTTTTTATTCTTTAAGTTGAGAAGTCATCAAAGATCGATGTCACTGGAAATGTACTCATTTGTGTCAGATTTTAAGAAAATATTGACAACACCCATTTGCCTTCTGCAAATTAACACAAGGTATCTAACTCAATACTCTCCACCTACCAATTCCATGCTAATAATTTCATCCCATCAGCCATGACATATTACAATGTAAAGGATACATTTTATAAATTTCATATCTTGTCAACTCAGATTTAATTTGAAAGCTATCAGCTGAAATATGTTACAGTCAATTCTGATTGGTGGTTATTGTTTGTTCAAGTCCTGGGTAAAACAATAACTCCAATCAAATCTGACTGTACTATTTACTGCATGACACATTGGCAGCAAAAGTCAATCCAAAGATAAACAAAGCAACAGAAAAGCTTCTCACAAAAGTGGATATAAAATGATCTGTACAGTATTTAAATCTTACAAGTAGATATTATATGATCTGCATAGTATTTTAAACTTTCAAGTAGATATTAAAAGATCTGTACAGTATTTAAATCTTACAAGTGGATATTAAAAGATCTGTACAGTATTTAAATCTTTCAGGTGGATATTAAAAGATCTGTACAATATTTAAATCTTACAAGTGGATATATAAAAATATATACAGTATTTTAATCTTACAAGCGGATATTAAATGATCTGTACAGTATTTAAATCTTACATGAGGAACAACTCTGGAATGTCTCCTTTTACAGCAATATATGTAATCAGTGACTGTCCATGACAACAAGATGAAAAAATAAGTAACATAAACCTGGTAAGGAAGCAGATTTCAAATCTCATATTTCTAGAATGCAAGTGGGTGTTGTCAATAATTTCCTATTTCTGTGACATAAAAGAGTGTCTGCAGCCATAGCAATTCTTCTGCACATGCAACAATTACAATGTTAGTCATCTTTACTTTCATACTCGGACTTGTTCTATGTAAGATTTTCCTTGCACTGGGAAATTGAAGTGTTTCTTCTGTTTGAAGATAACACTGTAATGCCTTCCAAATTTAAGTAAAGATATGAAATAAGATGTTTTTAACACATTCATGCAGTACAAAACGAAGTGCATGGTGACCAAGAAGAGTCCTGTATCAACCAGGGTCACCTAAAATGACCTAAAAAGTTAAATTATCACTACTAAAAGCAGGCAGTCTCTTTCAAAGTATCTTTTTATCTTGTCAAGGATGAGAAAATCATATGAACAAATCATAACTATATGAACATATCACAACCATATGAACAGATCATAACTATATGAACAAATCATAACTATATGAACATATCACAACCATATGAACAGATCATAACTGTATGAACAAATCATAACTATATGAACAGATCATAACCATGTGAACAGATCACAACCATATGAACAGATCATAACTATGTGAACAGATCACAACCATATGAACAGATTGCAACCATATGAACAGATCATAACTGTATGAACAGATCGTGACTATATGAACAGATCATAACCATGTGAACAGATCATAACCAAGTGAACATATCACAACCATATCAACAGATCATAACTATGTGAACAGATCACAACCATATGAACAGATCATAACTATATGAACAGATCATAACTATATGAACAGATCATAACCATGTGAACAGATCATAACCATGTGAACATATCACAACCATATGAACAGATCATAACTATGTGAACAGATCACAACCATGTCAACAGATCACAACCATATGAACAGATCATAACTATGTGAACAGATCATAACCATATATGTGTAATCTGGATACTGGAAATACAACAGTGACGTCAATACGTATAAATTGGCATCATCCTACCACTAACAAAGACAACAATGCTATCAAGTTTATATGGGTATTGTTAATGTACAGTATTCTGAATCCTATTGGCAAATCATTTCACCCCTATGATGCAGTAAATGAATAGCATGACTCTTTCTGGAGATCAATGACAACTCGCGACCTTTGGTTAGTTAAATCTACAGGATTTACTGGATATAAATCATGGTTTTCTTATATTTTTATTATATAAACTATGACCTGGAATGCTGACCTTTAGACCCTAAAATCCAAATATTTTGTAATTATATTATATGCAAATATCCACAAAGTTTAATAAATGAACTTACACTGGAACAAACAAGTTGTGCAAGGGCCATTTATCTTTCACAATGCCCTTCACCAGTCTTTCTGATCTTAAATTCAAAAAGTCTCTTTCTTGGCTTAAATGCAAGCCCACACAATTTTTGGTCAAGGTAACAGTATGCGGTCAAAAACTGAAGTTATTAACCCCAAAACAATTTTTAAGTCAGTAGCCTTTGACCTTATGAACCGAAGGTCAAAGGTCTTCTTCCTTACCCCAAGTGAATGCAAGTAAGCTAAGTTAAAAAGCTGCTTAAAAATAAAATACAGACTCTGAAGCACCTGAAGCCAAGTGGATTGCAGTATTGTTCACCTAATGAGGTACAAAAGTGTTGATGACAGAATTAATTACTGCATTGTACTGGATGACTAAATTAATTACTACATTGTACTGGATGACTGAATTAATTACTACATTGTACTGGATGACTGAATTAATTACTGCATTGTACTGGATGACCTAATTAATTACTGCATTGTACTGGATGTCTAAATTAATTACTGCATTGTACTGGATGACCTAATTAATTACTGCATTGTACTGGTTGTTTGAATTAATTACTGCATTGTACTGGATGACTGAATTAATTATTGCCTTGTACTGGATGACTAAATTAATTACTGCATTTTACTGGATGACTTAATTAATTACTGCATTGTACTGGATGACTAAATTAATTACTGCATTGTACTGGATGACTGAATTAATTATTGCATTGTACTGGATGACTGAATTAATTATTGCATTGTACTGGATGACTGGATTAATTATTGCATTGTACTGGATGACTATATTACTGCATTGTACTGGATGACTGAATTAATTGCTGCATTGTACTGGATGACTGAATTAAGTACTGCATTGTACTGTAATACCACATTAATTACTGTATTGTACTGGATGGCTGAATTAATTTAATTGCTGCATTGTACTGGATGATTTTATTAATTACTGCATTGTACTGGATGACTGAATTAATTACTGCATTGTACTGGTTGTCTGAATTAATTACAGCATTGTACTGGATGACTGAATTAATTATTGCATTGTACTGGATGACTGGATTAATTATTGCATTGTACTGGATGACTGAATTAATTACTGCATTGTAATGGATTACTGAATTAATTACTGCATTATACTGGATGACTCAATTACTGCATTGTACTGGATGAAAAACCTAAGTCTGGTGGCTCTTGGTTCAGAACATGACAGTATTATAACATTTCTTTGCCTTAACGAAAAATGATGTCACACAATGAGTTAGAAGAATAACTCTTGGTTGTCATATACACAAATGCCAGTAACAATTGTTAGCCAATAATAAACTATTATCTCTCACTGTCTTCCCACTGGCAGGCTATTGGACTTGAATCAAGCGGAAGACCCCTGAGGACCGTAACTCAATGAACTAAATATGTGATAAACCAATTTGAAAAACTAGCTGTTGACTTCATTACCAATCATTAATTACAACTCACTTGGCCAATCCCTTAAGTCAATAACTTCTGCTCCAAAGAACCTTAAAAAAAAAACATGTTCCCAAATGAATAAATCTATCCTTTAATTGAAAAAAATCTGGCAGAGAAGGCTAATAAGAACTGCAGCACATACGGTTTGGAATTGACTTACATTATTACCCAAAGAATCCAATTTCTCAAGTTCATGTAATTTATTTCACATAAAGCAATGAAAACCAAATTTGAGAAGTGGCCGCTCCATTTATTAGCAATTCCTTCAGTAATTCCTACCACTGTAAACCACATATATTCACTCATCCTGAACAGTGGAATGTTTTCTGGACCTAAAGCTTTTTTTTAAACTATTGATAGGCTGGTTATTGACTTACATGATCAGGAATTTTATGGTTGTCTTACAATGTGCATAATTTTGTGATTTCAACTCACATGTGAGGCGTGGAAAGGTTCTGTTAGCAAAAATATACGGGTTTTTTTTAATGAATATTAACATTTTTTAAAAAGTATACAAGCTTCCAATATAAAATCTATCCACATTTCCTATTTTTGACAACTGGATGATATTAAATTGGATAAGTCTTCTTCTTCCTACGTCCATGTTTATTACAGAAATACAGCAAGTAGGAACACTGAATAAAGTTTTAGTAAATCAATGAAGTATTGTGAAATTCAGGTCTATAAAAGGACTGCCAGAATAAGAGACTGTAATACTAATATTGACACCTCAATTGGCAAGTAAGTAATAAAAACTGCTGCACAGTCTGTTCATGTTATTGTTATTGTCAAATTTGACTCCTCTTGCTCGTGTAGCATCTGCAAAGAGGTGGTCATATCTGTATCTGTTATGTGCCATCTGTCATCAGTCCTTTGACCTATCCATGTTTATTCCCACAACATGCGACCGAGCTTTTTTAAAATCAGGTATAAAATCCAACTTTCTAGTTTGATGAAAATTAGGATTGACTGAAAACTGACCCCAAAAAATATTAAGCCCATATTTAAACTTTTAAGCATGTTAGTGAAATTATGACCATCTGAAATGTAGTTATTGCAAACATTGGTCATAAAATTGTATGTCTTATTTTTTTACACACACTATAAATTCATTTATTTTTGTTCTTAATTTCTTAAGCTTTGCAAGGAAATGATATATTTGTCTGCACTTGAATTCATGCACTGGGGAAGAGGTTATAAATATTCCACAGAAAATTATTCTTTGTTGGGTCTTCACATTTTTTGGTAGTTTGTAGAAACAGTGAAAGCAATGAAAATTGATAGACATGAAAAATAATGAATTCAGAGTTTACTACTGCATATAGAATTATTGTTGGATAGCTTGTCAATAAGTATAAGAAAGGTGAATGAACAACAGCTCGTTACAACATGCACAAACAGATTAAATCAGAGCGAAGCCATGTGAATTGAGACTGCTTATCTTGACATCTTGGTAATTTCTCTAAGCAGATTACCACCACCACTGTATTTGATGTAACACCCCCACACTGCGTGCTTGAGAAATTATTATTTAGGTAAATTTTGTCAGGCATTAATTCATGATAACACACAGATGATATAAACAATTGTTCTCATCATGTGTATGTACATACTAAAGAGTTAGCTCCCATTGTCTAAGTTGGGAGCTCTCCACATTGGAGTTGCATTGTTTTTAGCATATAACCATACTAAAAAAAACACCAATGAATATGATTCATTTTATTGACTGATTTAAGCCATAAAGTTAAATGGTATGATGACACCAAAAATGGTTTTAAAAAATGCTGTAAGTTCCAAGCTGATCGTAATGTTCCAAATTTTAGCAACCTTTTCATTTCCATATGGTATGCTTAGAATCAAGATCTGTATATGCGTTCAAAAAAAAAGGAAATTTTTTCCCATAATAGATAAGAACTTATTAAAACATGAGAAAGTATTATATCAAATAAGTTGTTTTTTTTTGAGGATTTGATAATTCTGACTCTGCATTTATCTGTAGAAGGGTGGGGTAGACACAACATAAGTATGACCCAATTAACATGGTCTCACCATTTCTCATTGATCATATACACACCATGAGGGGCTGATGATCCTACGAATGCTGAAAGCAAAAGAAGCATCCAGGCTGACTAAATATATGATTATCATTAAGATGTATCATACTGTAAAATGTGTGCACCCTAAAGTGAACAGTATAGAGAACCATAAGTGCATAATGCACAAGCAATCTGTCCGACTTGCTGGCACATCAACACACACTATTCACAGTCAGCTGTGTTGTGTATGTTTGAATTAGATAAAAAATCATTTTCATATAAGTACAACTGACTGAGGCATATCATTTTCATATTTTTTTTCCAGTGATACATTTATAGATTAAAGTCTGCAATTTCTGCTTCATCATGATATGTTCTACACTAGATTCATCAGTATAAACAATAACACACCAAGCATCACAATACATTATACACTGGATGTCACACATCAATATAAACAATAAAAATATCAAGAATCATGATACATTATACTTTTTGATGTGAGATAATGCATCAATATAAACAATAAAACACCAAGTATCATGATACATTATACACTGGATGTGAGAAGATGTATCAATATAAACAATAAAACACCAAGTGTCATGATACATTATACACTGGATGTTACACATCAATATAAAACAATAAAACACCAAGTATCATGATATACTGGATGTGAGATGATGAATCAGTATAAACAATAAAACACCAAGCATCATGATACATTACACACTGGATGTCACACAACAATATAAACATTAAAACACCAAGTATCATGATACATTATACACTGGATGTGAGATGATGAATCAGTATAAACAATAAAACACCAAGTATCATGATACATTATACACTGGATGTCACACATCAATATAAACAATAAAACACCAAGTATCATGATACATTATACACTGGATGTCATACAACAATATAAACAATAAAACACCAAGAATCATGATACATTATACACTGGATGTCACACATCAATATAAACAATAAAACACCAAGTATCATGATACATTATACACTGGATGTCATACAACAATATAAACAATAAAACACCAAGTGATATGATACATTATACACTGGATATGAGATGATGTATCAAATACATACATGTATCTATAGCAAATGTAAAATAGAAATTACAAAAAAGACATGATTTAGCTCTCCTATTTTTCTACAAACTGAGAATCATGAATAGCCAGAGAAATGATAAATAGGAAACATATCCAAATGCCTTCCCTGACTGGTGTCATTCTATTTATTTAACAATACAGCTTTGTTGACTGATATCACTCTACTTATTGAACAATGTGTGTTCAAAGACCTGCTTATATTCCTCCCAGACTTTAATGTCTTTCCATACATTATTTAGTAAGCAAGGCTCAATAAATTTTGAGTGATAGAATGCATTGTGACTTTTATCACAAATTCAATATCTTATCAACGTCTCCAATTTAGTAATGTATATCATAAACACAAATCATTTCAGTTTATTATGTATTGTGAATGTGTATTACACCTCTGATTTCTGTATGACGTACAGGTCTAATTTGACAACAATTGTAATACATTTAATATGTATAATTATTTACATCATGGATTATACATATTTTTCATCATGGATTATACATATCAAACATACAAGATGCTGAAAAGTTCATCAAAATTATTATTAAATATCAACTTTTGCAATTTTATAAAGAAAATTTTTCATTTCTAATTAACCATGTAGAGTTATTTTTTTTTATCTATTTGTCAAGTCTATAATAAATGAGATTCTTAAGAATAACAAGTTTAAAGACATTTACTTGTGAAATTTCAACCTTGTTACATTTTCATGAATTTCCAATATTCAATGTATGTGTAATTTTTACAATTTTGTAATTTTCAATAATTTTTGTTCAAATTTTATGAGGATCGGGTTTTGTCATTTGAGAAAAGATTGAAACTTGCAATATTAATTATTATTATAATGCATGATATACAGCATACAAAATTATATACAATACTTTCTGGTTTTCTAAATTATTATTGAATGTTATTACATATCCACAAATATCTTTAAACGGTCCTATCACTTGTAGTTTTTTTACATATCTACAGTCCTATCACTTGTAATTTATTTTGTATCATCTTCAATTGGTAACAATATGAATAAGGTAACCATGACAACAATGTCCCAAAATGCTTTCATTCATGAAGTAAATATCTTCAAATGAAAAAGAAACAACCTGCAGGTATGGATGTTACCTGCAAGTTGATGAGGTAATCTATTTTTCATAGCCTATAAAACACCTGCCTCTAAAAGTCATCTGTTAAATCTGTCATTATACAATGCACCTGAGATGATACTCCACATTGTTCAATCTTTGTATGATTTCAAACAGAGAAACACTGATACCGTATCTATCATGTAAGCCCAGTTTAATAAGTCCACCCTTTCTACAATTTGCCTAATATTTACAAAAGACAATTTTTGTGCCTGATAATAAGCCCACTCAATACTTTCAGAATAAATTATTAGACCGACTCCCTAGTCATATCGATAAGGTAACGCTGTAAGCTAGTGCATTATGAGATGTCAAATCTGGGTTTAAAGTCGAGCAAGCATTATACTGAGTATATATGGTACATGGTATTATGGAAACACTTGCTTTTCTTAAGGGCTGCAGACTTTTTTAGTTTTTGAATGGGATCATTGTTTTTGTAACAGATCTGATACATTTTTAAAAACACACAAATGATGTCAATGTCCCTACAATGAATAGTTTACATCTGCAAAAAGTCTTCTAAAATACGCAACTAGATCAATAGCGTATTTAAATAATATTGCATTGTAATATGTCATTCTAGCAGTATGCTACTAGATAGTGTTTCCTAAAAGCAGCTACAGCAGAATTTATTGCATTAGATACACAAACTGAGCAAAGGCGTTATACAACAATTGCAAACAGCTCACTCACCATTTGGGGGAATTTTCCCATCTGTACAAAAGGATTGATGATTTTTCTTAAATCATTCATGTAAAGACTTAGAACTAAAAGTTAAATTTTGCATCCAATGATACAAAAATATGTTAAAAAGTAAAATATTTTCATTTTACTTCATAATCAACAAATGAATTTCAATCTGATGTAGAAATTCTCATGGTGGAAGAAAATATCATTTTTAATAATGTAGCCAATTTCTACCCTTCAGCACATACATAGCAAAAATAGCTCATCGAAAACAACAACCATCTTTTATATGTAACCTAAGCATTCTGTTACAGGAAAATTTCTTGAAAACGGATCTATTTGGATCGGTTCAGAAACCCAAAAATGCATTAACTACCCTCATTTCAAGTGAAATCCAAATCGTTTAGTAAATTATGTTTCTCCAAGAATACTTACCTGATCACATTACATTAGGAATATTTGCCTGTTACCTCACAAATTCAGCCCTGCTAAAAGAGAAAATAGTCTTTTTTTTGTCTCATATAGACAAAGGTCAATAACTCTTACCCATTTCCTCACCTTGCCACCACCAGGTATCACTAGTTTGTAACTGACTGATATACTAACAAAGATGCTCACAAGACAGGGTGGTTGGGAAGGTTTTTAAGTAATCTGATTGGGTTAAGTATAATCTCTGAGAAACATAACAGCTAGCAATATTGTCACAAAGAAAAAATGGCGAGATGGTATATTTTGTCCCCAATAAGGAAAAAAAAATCACAATTTGCAACATTGGCGAAGTTCAGTGCAATCACTGAATAAACTTGTTACACATTATTTTTCATACCTTTAAGAAGAATACATTTTTGTTTTTGTACAAGAAAAATACATGTGTATGAAATATCAGGAGCCATGATAGGATCATCTTATATTAGAATTTAAATATGATCTCTTCCCCAAAATGATAGTAAACGTTTTACACATTATAAGTACATTTAAGAAATAAAAAATATTTTTTTATATATGAGAAAAATACATGCATGTAAAATTTCGGTAGCAACACCACGAGTGTGTTATATCTGAATTCATGTTATAATGGAGTGTGCTATAGTGGGATCGCACTGTAGAGTTATAATGGAGTGTGCAATAGTGGGATCACACAGTATAGTTATAATGGAGAGTGCAATAGTGGGATCACACTGTAGAGTTATAATGGAGTGTGCTTTAGTGACATCACACAGTATAGTATTAATGGAGTGTGCAGTAGTGGGATCACACAGTATAGTTATAATGGAGTGTGCTATAGTGGGATCACACTTTAGAGTTATAATGGAGTGTGCAATAGTGGGATCACACTTTATAGTTATAATGGAGTGTGCAATAGTGGGATCACACAGTATAGTTATAATGGAGTGTGCAATAGTGGGATCACACTGTATAGTTATAATGGAGTGTGCTTTAGTGACATCACACAGTATAGTTATAATGGAGTGTGCTATAGTGGGATCACACTGTATAGTTATAATGGAGTGTGCAATAGTGGGATCACACTGTATAGTTATAATGGAGTGTGCAATAGTGGGATCACACTGTATAGTTATAATGGAGTGTGCAATAGTGGGATCACACAGTATAGTTATAATGGAGTGTGCTTTAGTGAGATAACACTGTATAGTTGTAATGGAGTGTGCTATATGGGGATCACACTGTATAGTTATAATGGAGTGTGCAATAGTGGGATCACACTGTATAGTTATAAAAGAGTGTGCAATAGTGGGATCACACTGTATAGTTATAATGGAGTGTGCTTTAGTGACATCACACAGTATAGTTATAATGGAGTGTGCAATAGTGGGATCACACTGTATAGTTATAATGGAGTGTGCTTTAGTGACATCACACAGTATAGTTATAATGGAGTGTGCAATAGTGGGATCACACTGTATAGTTATAATGGAGTGTGCTTTAGTGACACCACACAGTATAGTTATAATGGAGTGTGCAATAGTGGGATCACACTGTATAGTTATAATGGAGTGTGCAATAGTGGGATCACACAGTATAGTTATAATGGAGTGTGCTTTAGTGAGATAACACTGTATAGTTGTAATGGAGTGTGCTATATGGGGATCACACTGTATAGTTATAATGGAGTGTGCAATAGTGGGATTACACTGTATAGTTATAAAAGAGTGTGCAATAGTGGGATCACACTGTATAGTTATAATGGAGTGTGCTTTAGTGACATCACACAGTATAGTTATAATGGAGTGTGCAATAGTGGGATCACACTGTATAGTTATAATGGAGTGTGCTTTAGTGACATCACACAGTATAGTTATAATGGAGTGTGCAATAGTGGGATCACACTGTATAGTTATAATGGAGTGTGCTTTAGTGACATCACACAGTATAGTTATAATGGAGTGTGCAATAGTGGGATCACACTGTATAGTTATAATGGAGTGTGCTTTAGTGACATCACACAGTATAGTTATAATGGAGTGTGCAATAGTGGGATCACACTGTATAGTTATAATGGAGTGTGCTTTAGTGACATCACACAGTATAGTTATAATGGAGTGTGCAATAGTGGGATCACACTATTGCAGTGACTTGACAACAGATCTATGCAAGTCAGGGGGTATCTCAATATGAATATTGTTATTCCACAGAATCTAACCAGAATGCATCATAACAGTAATATATAACATCACTCATTTTGATACCATGCTAGATGTATGGCCCCTTGGTCCCAAGCTAGATGTATGGTCCCTTGGTCCCAAGCTAGATGTATGGCCCCTTGGTACCAAGCTAAATGTATGGCCCCTTGGTACCAAGCTAGATGTATGGCCCCTTGGTACCAAGCTAAATGTATGGCCACTTGGAACCAAGCTAGATGTATGGCCCCTTGGTCCCAAGCTAGATGTATGGCCCCTTGGTCCCAAGCTAGATGTATGGCCCCTTGGTCCCAAGCTAGATGTATGGCCCCTTGGTACCAAGCTAAATGTATGGCCCCTTGGTACCAAGCTAGATGTATGGCCCTTTAGTTTATTCATGCATCATATAATAGACATATGCTAGGACAAGCAATAAAAGTGTTTCCATGTAAAATTTATATGACAGGCAGAGCACAATAATATTTATTCACCTGGTCCAACCAGAGTCGTACTTCTCTTGGAATGATATAGGAATATGTCCTTAGGTGTTGCAGGTCTAGCCGTTGTTGGAGTGAAGGGTTTTATGGAGTCAATTTGCTTTCTCCTGCAAAGAAATTTGTTTTTAAAATAATGAAGACATATACCCATAAACTACATTAAAAAATGCATTATGAGCAGAAAAACAACTGAAATTTGTATCTATCATGGATAAATGTGAAACACAATTGATCTGGTACCTAATGGTGTAATCCAACTGATCTATAACTCATAAACTCAGTATCTTTATATATAAACCCATTACAGATCAATATATATTGTAAATTCTCAAACATCAGAACAAGACAAGATATAATGCATATAATGTTTGTAGCCAATGTACGTGATAAATCTTCATATGATGATAATCTACACTATTTTCTCCAACCTAAACACAAAAATTATAAGGGCCCCTGGGTTATATCAAAAGGGCACCTATATCGCATTTAAAGTGACCATTATGAAATCTCACTTTCAGGAAATTGTGTCTTTTATTTCATCATTTCAGAGGAACATCACTTTATTTGTCTATCACTATAATTATAATTATTTCCATTCACTCCATCATTATAATTATGATTATTTCAATTCAATCCATCTCTATAATTATGATTATTTCCATTCATAATATCATTATAATTATGATTATTTACATTCATTCCATCACTTTATTTGTGATTATTTCCATTCACTCCATCATTATAATTATGATTATATCCATTCACTCCATCATTATAATTATGATTATTTCCATTCGTAATATCATCATAATTATGATTATCTAAATTCAATCCATCACTATAATTGTGATTATTTCCATTCAATCCATCACTATAATTGTGATTATTTCCATTCAATCCATCACTTTATTTGTGATTATTTCCATTCAATCCATCATTATAATTGTGATTATTTCTATTTAATAAATCACTATAATTGTGATTATTTACATTCAATCTCCATAATTATAATTATTTCATTCAATCCATCACTATAATTGTGATTATTTCTATTTAATAAATCACTATAATTGTGATTATTTACATTCAATCTCCATAATTATAATTATTCCATTCAATCCATCATTATAATTGTGATTATTTCCATTCAATCCATCACTTTATTTGTGATTATTTCCATTCAATCTATCACTATCATTGTGATTATATCCATTCAATCCATCACTATAATTGTGATTATTTCCATTCAATCCATCACTATAATTATGATTATTTCCATTCAACCCAACACTTTATTTGTGATTATTTCCATTCAATCCAACACTATAATTGTGATTATTTCCATTCCCTCAGTCACTATAATTATGATTCTTTCCATTCACTCCATCACTATAATTATGATTTATTTCCATTCAATCCATCACTTTATTTGTGATTATTTCCATTCAATCCATCACTATAATTATGATTATTTCCATTCAGTCCATCACTATAATTATGATTATTTCCATTCACTCCATCATTATAATAATGATTATTTCCATTCAATCCATCACTTTATTTGTGATTATTTCCATTCACTCCATCACTATAATTGCGATTATTTCCATTCATAATATAATTATAATTATAATTATTTCCATTCAATCCAACATTATAATTATGATTATTTTCATCCAATCCTACACTATAATTATGATTATTTCCATTCAATCCATTACTTTATTTGTGATTATTTCCATTCACTCCATCACTATAATTGTGATTATTTCCATTCAATCCATCACTATAATTATGATTATTTTCATTCAATCCACCACTATAATTATGATTATTTCCATTCAATCCTCACTTTATTTGTGATTATTTCCATTCACTCCATCACTATAATTGTGATTATTTCCATTCATAATATCATTATAATTATAATTATTTCCATTCAATCCAACACTATAATTATGATTATTTCCATTCACTCCATCACTATAATTGTGATTATTTCCATTCAATCCATCACTATAATTATGATTATTTCCATTCATTCCATCTCTCTAATTATGACTATTTCCATTCATAATATCATTATAATTATAATTATTTCCATTCAATCCAACACTTTAATTATGATTATTTTCATCCAATCCAACACTATAATTATGATTATTTTCATCCAATCCAACACTATAATTATAATTATTTCCATTTAATCCAAAACTATAATCATGATTATTTCCATTCAAACCAACACCCTTCATTAGTGATTATTTCCATTCAATCCATCACTATAATTATGATTATTTCCATTCAATCCAACACTATAATTGTGATTATTTCCATTCAATCCAACACTATAATTGTGATTATTTCCATTCAATCCATCTCTATAATTGTGATTATTTTCATTCAATCCATCACTATAACTATGATTATATCCATTCAATCCAACACTATAATTGTGATTATTTCCATTCAAAAATATCATTATAATTATGATTATTTCCATTCAATCCATCACTATAATTATGATTATTTTCATTCAAGTCATCACTATAATTGTGATTATTTCCATTCAATCCATCTCTATAATTGTGATTATTTCCATTCAATCCATCACTATAATTATTATTATTTCCATTCAATCCATCACTATAATTGTGATTATATCCATTCAATCCAACACTATAATTGTGATTATTTCCATTCAATCCATCACTATAATTATGATTATTTTCATTCAAGTCATCACTATAATTATGATTATTTTCATTCAAGTCATCACTATAATTATGATTATATCCATTCAATCCAACACTATAATTGTGATTATTTCCATTCATTCCATCTCTCTAATTATGATTATTTCCATTCATAATATCATTATAATTATAATTATTTCCATTCAATCCAACACTATAATTATGATTATTTTCATCCAATCCAACACTATAATTATAATTATTTCCATTTAATCCTACACTATAATTATGATTATTTCCATTCAAACCAACACTTTATTTGTGATTATTTCCATTCAATCCATCACTATAATTATGATTATTTCCATTCAATCCAACACTATAATTGTGATTATTTCCATTCAATGCAACACTATAATTGTGATTATTTCCATTCAATCCATCACTATAATTGTGATTATTTCCATTCAAAAATATCATTATAATTATGATTATTTCCATTCAATCCATCACTATAATTATGATTATTTCCATTCAATCCATCATTATAATTGTGATTATTTCCATTCAATCCATCTCTATAATTATGATTATTTCCATTTAATCCATCACTATCATTTTGAATATTTCCATTCAAAAAAATCATTATAATTATGATTATTTCCATTCAATCCATCATTATAATTATAATTATTTCTATTCAATCCATCACTATAATTATGATTATTTCCATTCAATCCAACACTATAATTATGAATATTTCCATTCAATCCAACACTATAATTATGATTATTTCCATTCAATCCATCATTATAATTATAATTATTTCCATTCAATCCATCACTATAATTATGATTATTTCCATTCACTCCATCACTATAATTATGATTATTTCCATTCAATCCAAAACTATAATTGTGATTATCTCCATTCAATCCATCATTATAATTATAATTATTTCCATTCAATCCAACACTATAATTATGATTATTTCCATTCAATCCAACACTATAATTATGGTTATTTCCATTCAATCTATCACTATAATTATGATTGATTCCATTCAATCCATCACTATAATTATGGTTATTTCCATTCAATCTATCACTATAATTATAATTATTTCCATTCAATCAAACATTATAATTATGATTATTTCCATTCAATCCAACACTATAATTATGATTATCTCCATTTAATCCATCACTATAATTGTGGTTATTTCCGATCTATAAATCACTATAATTATAATTATTTCCATTCAATATATCACTATAATTGTGATTATTTCCATTCAATCCAACACTATAATTATGATCATTTCCATTCAATCCATCACTTTAATTGTGATTATTTCCATTCAATCCAACACTATCATTATGATTATTTCCATTCATAAAATCATTATAATTATGATTATTTCAATTCAATCCATCACTATAATTGTGATTATTTCCATTCAATATATCACAATAATTGTGATTATTTCCATTCAATCCAACACTATAATTATGATTATTTCCATTCAATCCAACACTATAATTATGCTTATTTCCATTCAATCCATCACTATAATTATGGTTATTTCCATTCAATCTATCGCTATATTTATGATTATTTCCATTCAATCCAACACTATAATTATGGTTATTTCCATTCAATCCATCACTATAATTATAATTATTTCCATTCAATCCAACACTATAATTATGATTATTTCCATTCAATCCAACACTATAATTATGATCATTTCCATTCAATCCATCACTATCATTGTGATTATTTCCGATCTATAAATCACTATATTTATAATTATTTCCATTCAATATATCACTTTAATTGTTATTATTTCCATTCAATCCAACACTATAATTATGATTATTTCCATTCAATCCATCACAATAATTGTGATTATTTCCGATCTATAAATCACTATAATTATAATTATTTCCATTCAATATATCACTATAATTGTGATTATTTCCATTCAATCCAACTCTATAATTATGATAATTTCCATTCAATCAATCTCTCTAATTATGATTATTTCCATTCAATCCATCACTATAATTATGATTATTTCAATTCAATCCAACTGTATAATTATGAATATTTCCATTCAACCCAACTGTATAATTATGATTATTTCCATTCAATCCAACTGTATAATTATGACTATTTCCATTCAATACATCACTATAATTATCATTATTTCCATTCAATCCATCACTTTTTTTGTGATTATTTCCATTCAATGCAACACTATAATTATGATTATTTCCATTCAATCCAGCACTATAATTTATTATTTCCATTCAATAAATCTCCATAATTAAAATTATTTCCATTCAATCCATCACTATATTTATGATTATTTCCATTCAATCCAACATTATACTTATAATTATTTCCATTCAATCCATCACTATAATTTTGATTATATCCATTCAATCCAACACTATAATTATGATTATTTCCATTCAATCTAGCACTATAATTTATTATTTCCATTCAATAAATCACTATAATTATAATTATTTCCATTCAATCCATCACTATAATTGTGATTATTTCCATTCAATCCAACACTATAATTATGATTATTTCCATTCAATGCAACATTATAATTAAGATTATTTCCATTCAATCTAGCACTATAATTATGATTATTTCCATTCAATAAATCACAATAATTAAAATTATTTCCATTCAATCCATCACTATATTTGTGATTATTTCCATTCAATCCAACACTATAATTAACATTATTTCCATTCAATCCAGCATTATAATTATGATTATTTCCGATCTATAAATCACTATAATTGTGATTATTTCCATTCAATCCAACACTATAATTATGATTATTTCCATTCAATAAATCACTATAATTATAATTATTTCCATTCAACCCAATCCTATAATTTTAATTATTTCCATTCAATCCAACACTATAATTATGATTATTTCCATTCAATAGATCACAATAATTAAAATTATTTCCATTCAATCCATCACTATATTTGTGATTATTTCCATTAAATCCAACACTATAAATAACATTATTTCCATTCAATCCAGCACTATAATTATGATTATTTCCGATCTATAAATCACTATAATTGTGATTATTTCCATTCAATCCAACACTATAATTATGATTATTTCCATTCAATAAATCACTATAATTATTATTATTTCCATTCAATCCATCACTATAATTTTAATTATTTCCATTCAATCCATCACTATAATTATGATTATTTTCAATCAATAAATCACTATAATTGTGATTATTTCCATTTAATCCATCACTATAATTATGATTATTTCCATTCAATCCATCACTATAATTATGATTATTTTCATTCAAAAAATCACTATAATTGTGATTATTTCCATTCAATCCATCACTATAATTATGATTATTTCATTAAATCAAACACTATAATTATGATTATATCCATTCAATCCAACACTATAATTATGATTATTTCCATTCAATCCAGCACTATAATTGATTATTTCCATTCAATAAATCACTATAATTATAATTATTTCCATTCAATCCATCACTATATTTGTGATTATTTCCATTCAATCCAACACTATAATTTACATTATTTCCATTCAATCCAGCACTATAATTATGATTATTTCCGATCTATAAATCACTATAATTGTGATTATTTATATTCAATCCAACACTATAATTATGATTATTTCCATTCAATAAATCACTATAATTATAATTATTTCCATTCAATCCAATCCTATAATTTTAATTATTTCCATTCAATCCAACACTATAATTATGATTATTTCCATTCAATAAATCACTATAATTGTGATTATTTCCATTCAATCCATCAGTATAATTATGATTATTTCTATTCAATCCATCACTATAATTATGATTATTTCCATTCAATCCATCACTATAATTATGATTATTAGCATTCAATCCATCACTATAATTGTGATTATTTCCATTCAATCCAACACTATTGTTGTGATAATTTCCATTCAATAAATCACTATAATTATAATTATTTCCATTCAATTCATCACTATAATTATGATCATTTCCATTCAATCGATCACTGTAATTATGAATTTTTCCATTCAATCAATCTCCATAATTATAATTATTTCCATTCAATCCATCACTATAATTATGATTAGTTCTATTCAATAAATCACTATAATTATGATCATTTCCATTCAATCGATCACTATAATTATGATTTTTTCCATTCAATCAATCTCCATAATTATAATTATTTCCATTCAATCCAGCACTATAATTATGATTATTTCTATTCAATAAATCACTATAAGTATGATTATTTCCATTCAATCCAACACTATAATTATGATTATTTCCATTCAAATAATCTCCATAATTATAATTATTTCCATTCAATCCATCACTATAATTGTGATTATTTCCATTTAATCCATCACTATAATTATGATTATTTTCAATCAATAAATCACTATAATTGTGATTATTTCCATTCAATCCATCATTATAATTATGATTATTTCCATTCAATCCATCACTATAATTATGATTATTTCCATTCAATCCATCACTATAATTATGATTATTTCCATTTAATCCATCACTATAATTGTGATTATTTCCATTCAATCCAACACTATAGTTGTGATTATTTCCATTCAAAAAATCACTATAATTATAATTATTTCCATTCAATTCATCACTATAATTATGATCATTTCCATTCAATCGATCACTATAATTATGATTTTTTCCATTCAATCAATCTCCATAATTATAGTTATTTCCATTCAATACATCACTATAATTATTATTAGTTCTATTCAATAAATCACTATAATTTTGATCATTTCCATTCAATCGATCACTGTAATTATGATTTTTCCATTCAATCAATCTCCATAATTATAATTATTTCCATTCAATCCAACACTATAATTATGATTATTTCTATTCAATAAATCACTATAAGTATGATTATTTCCATTCAATCCATCACTATAATTATGATCATTTCCATTCAATCCATTTCTATAATTATTATTATTTCCATTCAATAAATCACTATAATTACAATTATTTCCACTCAATCCAATACTATAATTTTAATTATTTCCATTCAAACAATCTCCATAATTATAATTATTTCCATTCAATCCATCACTATAATTGTGATTATTTCCATTCAATCCATCACTATAATTGTGATTATTTCCATTCAATCCAACACTATAATTGTGATTATTTCCATTCACTCCATCACTATAATTATGATTATTTCCATTCAATCCATCACTATAATTATGATTATTTTCAATCAATAAATCACTATAATTGTGATTATTTCCATTTAATCCATCACTATAATTATGATTTTTTTCCATTCAATCCATCACTATAATTATGGTTATTTCCATTCAATCTATCACTATAATTATAATTATTTCCATTCAATCCAACATTATAATTATGATTATTTCCATTCAATCCAACACTATAATTATGATTATCTCCATTTAATCCATCACTATAATTGTGGTTATTTCCGATCTATAAATCACTATAATTATAATTATTTCCATTCAATATATCACTATAATTGTGATTATTTCCATTCAATCCAACACTATAATTATGATCATTTCCATTCAATCCATCACTTTAATTGTGATTATTTCCATTCAATCCAACACTATCATTATGATTATTTCCATTCATAATATCATTATAATTATGATTATTTCAATTCAATCCATCACTATAATTGTGATTATTTCCATTCAATATATCACAATAATTGTGATTATTTCCATTCAATCCAACACTATAATTATGATTATTTCCATTCAATCCAACACTATAATTATGCTTATTTCCATTCAATCCATCACTATAATTATGGTTATTTCCATTCAATCTATCACTATATTTATGATTATTTCCATTCAATCCAACACTATAATTATGGTTATTTCCATTCAATCCATCACTATAATTATAATTATTTCCATTCAATCCAACACTATAATTATGATTATTTCCATTCAATCCAACACTATAATTATGATCATTTCCATTCAATCCATCACTATCATTGTGATTATTTCCGATCTATAAATCACTATATTTATAATTATTTCCATTCAATATATCACTTTAATTGTTATTATTTCCATTCAATCCAACACTATAATTATGATTATTTCCATTCAATCCATCACAATAATTGTGATTATTTCCGATCTATAAATCACTATAATTATAATTATTTCCATTCAATATATCACTATAATTGTGATTATTTCCATTCAATCCAACACTATAATTATGATAATTTCCATTCAATCAATCTCTCTAATTATGATTATTTCCATTCAATCCATCACTATAATTATGATTATTTCAATTCAATCCAACTGTATAATTATGAATATTTCCATTCAACCCAACTGTATAATTATGATTATTTCCATTCAATCCAACTGTATAATTATGACTATTTCCATTCAATACATCACTATAATTATCATTATTTCCATTCAATCCATCACTTTTTTTGTGATTATTTCCATTCAATGCAACACTATAATTATGATTATTTCCATTCAATCCAGCACTATAATTTATTATTTCCATTCAATAAATCTCCATAATTAAAATTATTTCCATTCAATCCATCACTATATTTATGATTATTTCCATTCAATCCAACATTATACTTATAATTATTTCCATTCAATCCATCACTATAATTTTGATTATATCCATTCAATCCAACACTATAATTATGATTATTTCCATTCAATCTAGCACTATAATTTATTATTTCCATTCAATAAATCACTATAATTATAATTATTTCCATTCAATCCATCACTATAATTGTGATTATTTCCATTCAATCCAACACTATAATTATGATTATTTCCATTCAATGCAACATTATAATTAAGATTATTTCCATTCAATCTAGCACTATAATTATGATTATTTCCATTCAATAAATCACAATAATTAAAATTATTTCCATTCAATCCATCACTATACTTGTGATTATTTCCATTCAATCCAACACTATAATTAACATTATTTCCATTCAATCCAGCACTATAATTATGATTATTTCCGATCTATAAATCACTATAATTGTGATTATTTCCATTCAATCCAACACTATAATTATGATTATTTCCATTCAATAAATCACTATAATTATAATTATTTCCATTCAACCCAATCCTATAATTTTAATTATTTCCATTCAATCCAACACTATAATTATGATTATTTCCATTCAATAGATCACAATAATTAAAATTATTTCCATTCAATCCATCACTATATTTGTGATTATTTCCATTCAATCCAACACTATAAATAACATTATTTCCATTCAATCCAGCACTATAATTATGATTATTTCCGATCTATAAATCACTATAATTGTGATTATTTCCATTCAATCCAACACTATAATTATGATTATTTCCATTCAATAAATCACTATAATTATTATTATTTCCATTCAATCCATCACTATAATTTTAATTATTTCCATTCAATCCATCACTATAATTATGATTATTTTCATTTAAAAAATCACTATAATTGTGATTATTTCCATTCAATCCATCGCTATAATTATGATTATTTCATTAAATCAAACACTATAGTTATGATTATATCCATTCAATCCAACACTATAATTATGATTATTTCCATTCAATCCAGCACTATAATTGATTATTTCCATTTAATAAATCACTATAATTATAATTATTTCCATTCAATCCATCACTATATTTGTGATTATTTCCATTCAATCCAACACTATAATTTACATTATTTCCATTCAATCCAGCACTATAATTATGATTATTTCCGATCTATAAATCACTATAATTGTGATTATTTATATTCAATCCAACACTATAATTATGATTATTTCCAATCAATAAATCACTATAATTATAATTATTTCCATTCAATCCAATCCTATAATTTTAATTATTTCCATTCAATCCAACACTATAATCATGATTATTTCCATTCAATAAATCACTATAATTGTGATTATTTCCATTCAATCCATCAGTATAATTATGATTATTTCTATTCAATCCATCACTATAATTATGATTATTTCCATTCAATCCATCACTATAATTATGATTATTAGCATTTAATCCATCACTATAATTGTGATTATTTCCATTCAATCCAACACTATTGTTGCGATAATTTCCATTCAATAAATCACTATAATTATAATTATTTCCATTCAATTCATCACTATAATTATGATCATTTCCATTCAATCGATCACTGTAATTATGAATTTTTCCATTCAATCAATCTCCATAATTATAATTATTTCCATTCAATCCATCACTATAATTATGATTAGTTCTATTCAATAAATCACTATAATTATGATCATTTCCATTCAATCGATCACTATAATTATGATTTTTTCCATTCAATCAATCTCCATAATTATAATTATTTCCATTCAATCCAGCACTATAATTATGATTATTTCTATTCAATAAATCACTATAAGTATGATTATTTCCATTCAATCCAACACTATAATTATGATTATTTCCATTCAAATAATCTCCATAATTATAATTATTTCCATTCAATCCATCACTATAATTGTGATTATTTCCATTTAATCCATCACTATAATTATGATTATTTTCAATCAATAAATCACTATAATTGTGATTATTTCCATTCAATCCATCATTATAATTATGATTATTTCCATTCAATCCATCACTATAATTATGATTATTTCCATTCAATCCATCACTATAATTATGATTATTTCCATTTAATCCATCACTATAATTGTGATTATTTCCATTCAATCCAACACTATAGTTGTGATTATTTCCATTCAAAAAATCACTATAATTATAATTATTTCCATTCAATTCATCACTATAATTATGATCATTTCCATTCAATCGATCACTATAATTATGATTTTTTCCATTCAATCAATCTCCATAATTATAGTTATTTCCATTCAATACATCACTATAATTATTATTAGTTCTATTCAATAAATCACTATAATTATGATCATTTCCATTCAATCGATCACTGTAATTATGATTTTTCCATTCAATCAATCTCCATAATTATAATTATTTCCATTCAATCCAACACTATAATTATGATTATTTCTATTCAATAAATCACTATAAGTATGATTATTTCCATTCAATCCATCACTATAATTATGATCATTTCCATTCAATCCATCACTATAATTATTATTATTTCCATTCAATAAATCACTATAATTACAATTATTTCCACTCAATCCAATACTATAATTTTAATTATTTCCATTCAAACAATCTCCATAATTATAATTATTTCCATTCAATCCATCACTATAATTGTGATTATTTCCATTCAATCCATCACTATAATTGTGATTATTTCCATTCAATCCAACACTATAATTGTGATTATTTCCATTCACTCCATCACTATAATTATGATTATTTCCATTCAATCCATCACTATAATTATGATTATTTTCAATCAATAAATCACTATAATTGTGATTATTTCCATTTAATCCATCACTATAATTATGATTTTTTTCCATTCAATCCATCACTATAATTATGGTTATTTCCATTCAATCTATCACTATAATTATAATTATTTCCATTCAATCCAACATTATAATTATGATTATTTCCATTCAATCCAACACTATAATTATGATTATCTCCATTTAATCCATCACTATAATTGTGGTTATTTCCGATCTATAAATCACTATAATTATAATTATTTCCATTCAATATATCACTATAATTGTGATTATTTCCATTCAATCCAACACTATAATTATGATCATTTCCATTCAATCCATCACTTTAATTGTGATTATTTCCATTCAATCCAACACTATCATTATGATTATTTCCATTCATAATATCATTATAATTATGATTATTTCAATTCAATCCATCACTATAATTGTGATTATTTCCATTCAATATATCACAATAATTGTGATTATTTCCATTCAATCCAACACTATAATTATGATTATTTCCATTCAATCCAACACTATAATTATGCTTATTTCCATTCAATCCATCACTATAATTATGGTTATTTCCATTCAATCTATCACTATATTTATGATTATTTCCATTCAATCCAACACTATAATTATGGTTATTTCCATTCAATCCATCACTATAATTATAATTATTTCCATTCAATCCAACACTATAATTATGATTATTTCCATTCAATCCAACACTATAATTATGATCATTTCCATTCAATCCATCACTATCATTGTGATTATTTCCGATCTATAAATCACTATATTTATAATTATTTCCATTCAATATATCACTTTAATTGTTATTATTTCCATTCAATCCAACACTATAATTATGATTATTTCCATTCAATCCATCACAATAATTGTGATTATTTCCGATCTATAAATCACTATAATTATAATTATTTCCATTCAATATATCACTATAATTGTGATTATTTCCATTCAATCCAACACTATAATTATGATAATTTCCATTCAATCAATCTCTCTAATTATGATTATTTCCATTCAATCCATCACTATAATTATGATTATTTCAATTCAATCCAACTGTATAATTATGAATATTTCCATTCAACCCAACTGTATAATTATGATTATTTCCATTCAATCCAACTGTATAATTATGACTATTTCCATTCAATACATCACTATAATTATCATTATTTCCATTCAATCCATCACTTTTTTGTGATTATTTCCATTCAATGCAACACTATAATTATGATTATTTCCATTCAATCCAGCACTATAATTTATTATTTCCATTCAATAAATCTCCATAATTAAAATTATTTCCATTCAATCCATCACTATATTTATGATTATTTCCATTCAATCCAACATTATACTTATAATTATTTCCATTCAATCCATCACTATAATTTTGATTATATCCATTCAATCCAACACTATAATTATGATTATTTCCATTCAATCTAGCACTATAATTTATTATTTCCATTCAATAAATCACTATAATTATAATTATTTCCATTCAATCCATCACTATAATTGTGATTATTTCCATTCAATCCAACACTATAATTATGATTATTTCCATTCAATGCAACATTATAATTAAGATTATTTCCATTCAATCTAGCACTATAATTATGATTATTTCCATTCAATAAATCACAATAATTAAAATTATTTCCATTCAATCCATCACTATACTTGTGATTATTTCCATTCAATCCAACACTATAATTAACATTATTTCCATTCAATCCAGCACTATAATTATGATTATTTCCGATCTATAAATCACTATAATTGTGATTATTTCCATTCAATCCAACACTATAATTATGATTATTTCCATTCAATAAATCACTATAATTATAATTATTTCCATTCAACCCAATCCTATAATTTTAATTATTTCCATTCAATCCAACACTATAATTATGATTATTTCCATTCAATAGATCACAATAATTAAAATTATTTCCATTCAATCCATCACTATATTTGTGATTATTTCCATTCAATCCAACACTATAAATAACATTATTTCCATTCAATCCAGCACTATAATTATGATTATTTCCGATCTATAAATCACTATAATTGTGATTATTTCCATTCAATCCAACACTATAATTATGATTATTTCCATTCAATAAATCACTATAATTATTATTATTTCCATTCAATCCATCACTATAATTTTAATTATTTCCATTCAATCCATCACTATAATTATGATTATTTTCAATCAATAAATCACTATAATTGTGATTATTTCCATTTAATCCATCACTATAATTATGATTATTTCCATTCAATCCATCACTATAATTATGATTATTTTCATTTAAAAAATCACTATAATTGTGATTATTTCCATTCAATCCATCGCTATAATTATGATTATTTCATTAAATCAAACACTATAGTTATGATTATATCCATTCAATCCAACACTATAATTATGATTATTTCCATTCAATCCAGCACTATAATTGATTATTTCCATTCAATAAATCACTATAATTATAATTATTTCCATTCAATCCATCACTATATTTGTGATTATTTCCATTCAATCCAACACTATAATTTACATTATTTCCATTCAATCCAGCACTATAATTATGATTATTTCCGATCTATAAATCACTATAATTGTGATTATTTATATTCAATCCAACACTATAATTATGATTATTTCCATTCAATAAATCACTATAATTATAATTATTTCCATTCAATCCAATCCTATAATTTTAATTATTTCCATTCAATCCAACACTATAATCATGATTATTTCCATTCAATAAATCACTATAATTGTGATTATTTCCATTCAATCCATCAGTATAATTATGATTATTTCTATTCAATCCATCACTATAATTATGATTATTTCCATTCAATCCATCACTATAATTATGATTATTAGCATTTAATCCATCACTATAATTGTGATTATTTCCATTCAATCCAACACTATTGTTGCGATAATTTCCATTCAATAAATCACTATAATTATAATTATTTCCATTCAATTCATCACTATAATTATGATCATTTCCATTCAATCGATCACTGTAATTATGAATTTTTCCATTCAATCAATCTCCATAATTATAATTATTTCCATTCAATCCATCACTATAATTATGATTAGTTCTATTCAATAAATCACTATAATTATGATCATTTCCATTCAATCGATCACTATAATTATGATTTTTTCCATTCAATCAATCTCCATAATTATAATTATTTCCATTCAATCCAGCACTATAATTATGATTATTTCTATTCAATAAATCACTATAAGTATGATTATTTCCATTCAATCCAACACTATAATTATGATTATTTCCATTCAAATAATCTCCATAATTATAATTATTTCCATTCAATCCATCACTATAATTGTGATTATTTCCATTTAATCCATCACTATAATTATGATTATTTTCAATCAATAAATCACTATAATTGTGATTATTTCCATTCAATCCATCATTATAATTATGATTATTTCCATTCAATCCATCACTATAATTATGATTATTTCCATTCAATCCATCACTATAATTATGATTATTTCCATTTAATCCATCACTATAATTGTGATTATTTCCATTCAATCCAACACTATAGTTGTGATTATTTCCATTCAAAAAATCACTATAATTATAATTATTTCCATTCAATTCATCACTATAATTATGATCATTTCCATTCAATCGATCACTATAATTATGATTTTTTCCATTCAATCAATCTCCATAATTATAGTTATTTCCATTCAATACATCACTATAATTATTATTAGTTCTATTCAATAAATCACTATAATTATGATCATTTCCATTCAATCGATCACTGTAATTATGATTTTTTCCATTCAATCAATCTCCATAATTATAATTATTTCCATTCAATCCAACACTATAATTATGATTATTTCTATTCAATAAATCACTATAAGTATGATTATTTCCATTCAATCCATCACTATAATTATGATCATTTCCATTCAATCCATCACTATAATTATTATTATTTCCATTCAATAAATCACTATAATTACAATTATTTCCACTCAATCCAATACTATAATTTTAATTATTTCCATTCAAACAATCTCCATAATTATAATTATTTCCATTCAATCCATCACTATAATTGTGATTATTTCCATTCAATCCATCACTATAATTGTGATTATTTCCATTCAATCCAACACTATAATTGTGATTATTTCCATTCACTCCATCACTATAATTATGATTATTTCCATTCAATCCATCACTATAATTATGATTATTTTCAATCAATAAATCACTATAATTGTGATTATTTCCATTTAATCCATCACTATAATTATGATTTTTTTCCATTTAATCCATCACTATAATTATGATTATATCCATTCACTCCATCATTATAATTGTGATTATTTTCATTCAATCCATCATTATAATTATGTTCATTTCCATTCAATCGATCACTATAATTATGATTATTTCCATTCAATCAATCTCCATAATTATAATTATTTCCATTCAATCCATCACTATAATTATGATTAGTTCTATTTAATAAATCACTATAATTATGATCATTTCCATTCAATCCATCAATATAATTGTGATTATTTCCATTCAATCCAACACTATAATTATGATTTATTTCCATTCAATCAATATCTATAATTAAAATTATTTCCATTCAATCCAACATTATAATTATGATTATTTCTATTCAATTAATCACTATAATTATGATCATTTTCATTCAATCCATCACTATAATTATGATATATTTCCATTCAATCAACCTATATAATTATAATTATTTCCATTCAATCCAACACTATAATTATGATTATTTCCATTCAATCCATCACTATAATTATGACTATTTCTTTTCAATAAATCACTATAATTATGATCATTTCCATCCAATCGATCACTATAATTATGATTTTTTCCATTCAATCAATCTTCATAATTATAATTATTTTCATTCAATCCATCACTATAATTGTGATTATTTCCATTCAATCCATCACTATAATTATGATTATTTCCATTCATAATATCATTATAATTATGATTATTTCCATTTAATCCATCACTATAATTGTGATTATTTCCATTCAATCCATCACTATAATTATGATTATTTCCATTCATAATATCATTATAATTATGATTATTTCCATTCAATCCATCACTATAATTGTGATTATTTCCATTCAATCCAATACTATAATTATGATCATTTCCATTCAATCCATCACTATAATTTTGATTATTTCCATTCAATAAATCACTATAATTATAATTATTTCCATTCAATCCAATACTATAATTTTAATTATTTCCATTCAAACAATCTCCATAATTATAATTTTTTCCATTCAATCCATCACTACAATTTTGATTATTTTTATTGAAACAATCTCCATAATTATAATTATTTCCATTCAATCCAACACTATAATTGTGATTATTTCCATTCACTCCATCACTATAATTATGATTATTTCCATTCAATCCAACACTATAATTATGATTATTTCCATTCAAATAATCTCCATAATTATAATTATTTCCATTCAATCCATCATTATAATTGTGATTATTTCCATTTAATCCATCACTATAATTAAGATTATTTCCATTTAATCCATCACTATAATTATGATTATATCCATTCACTCCATCATTATAATTGTGATTATTTTCATTCAATCCATCACTATAATTATGATTATTTCCATTCAATCCATCATTATAATTATGATCATTTCCATTCAATCGATCACTATAATTATGATTATTTCCATTCAATCAATCTCCATAATTATAATTATTTCCATTCAATCCATCACTATAATTATAATTAGTTCTATTCAATAAATCACTATAATTATGATCATTTCCATTCAATCCATCACTATAATTGTGATTATTTCCATTCAATCCAACACTATAATTATGATTATTTCTATTCAATAAATCACTATAATTATGATCATTTCCATTCAATCCATCATTATAATTATGATTTATTTCCATTCAATCAATCTATATAATTATAATTATTTCCATTCAATCCAACACTATATTTATGATTATTTCCATTCAATCAATCTATATAATTATAATTATTTCCATTCAATCCAACACTATAATTATGATTATTTCCATTCATAATATCATTATAATTATGATTAATTCCATTCAATCCATCACTATAATTGTGATTATTTCCATTCAATCCAACACTATAATTGTGATTATTTCCATTCAATCCAACACTATAATTGTGATTATTTCCATTCAATCCAACACTATAATTATAATTATTTCCATTCAATAAATCACTATAATTATGATTATTTCCATTCAATAAATCACTATAATTATAGTTATTTCCATTCAATTATTTAGATCTCTGCACTAAACTATCCTATTCTGCCCACACCATGCATAATTATTTAGATCTCTGCACTAGACTATTCTATTCTGCACACACCATACATAATTATTTAGACCTCTGCACTAGACTCATTATTCTGCCCACACCATACATAATTATTTAGACCTCTTTATCATAATCTATTTACTTGTTATTCAAGTAACACTGACAGTCTGACCTCAATTTCACCAACATGAGTTGCATATTAATTTCATACCTCTGTTGGTCTCATTAATATAGAAATCATCTCTGGTTTGTGTAGTCACAGTGGTACAAATGTTTGCTGTTGTGTAGGAGTAAAGTATTTAAGCCTGAGGGATCAAAGTTTTTCCCAATTAGTGCTGCAGGGAAAGATTACACACTGCACAAACCCTGAAGGATTATTTCCTTTGACAAAATCAATAACAAAATGATAACAGAATGAATTATTTATGGATAAATCCAAACAAAGAATAATAAGACAAAAAAACAAGTGTTTCCTGTAAATCAGTATCCCAACTCAATCTGTATTATTCCCCACCCACCTCCTTAGACTTTAACATCTGTATATTTATTATTCCCCACCCACCTCCTTAGACTTTAACACAAAACTAAAATATGGTGAATGATTAAAGGGCAGTTAATTGCCATCACTGCCACTAATGGAAGTGTGACAGTGATAGCACTTGCAGAGGAAACAAACAACCTGTTCTCAAGCACTATAGGTGGTTCTAATGTTTCAGAACAGCTAAAATCACAAATCACACATCAAATATAATGACGGTATTGGTTTGATCATGCTAGAATTCCATTTCACTGTCACTCACATACAGCGACATGAAATCAATATAATCAATAAATCTCTGTTGAGGCAAATGGCTACTAAGAGAAATTACATTCAAAAATAAAATTGTTCAAGGCACAATAACTTTGGAGACTGGATGATAATAAGTACCAAAAAATAAACAACAGAGGTTGGGGGTGGGGGAAACTGGATTGGTTCTGTCAGCATGGGCATCACTGTATTAAATGATCCTCTCAAATTGATTTGATACAGGATTCAAATCTTGTTCAGATATGACAAGGATTCAATGTATTTTTCATAGGAGTCAATTAAATTTTTCATAGGATTCTATAAAAAAATTAAAAGATTCAATCAAATTTTTCCATAGGATTCAATAGAATGTTTCCCTAGGATTCAATAGAATTTTCCCATAGGATTCAATAGAATTTTTCCATAGGATTCAATAGAATTGTTTTCCATAGGATTCAATAGAATTGTTTTCCCTAAGATTCAATAGAATTTTCCATAGGATTCAATTTAATTGTTTTCCATAGGATTCAATAGAATTGTTTTCCCTAAGATTCAATAGAATTTTCCATAGGATAAAATTGAATTGTTTTCCATAAGATTCAACAGATTTTATTTGCATTGGAGTCAGTAGAATATGGAATGTTATGTAGAATGCAAATGTTTCCAAAGGATTCAATGTAATTTCTCCAAAAATGGAGAATTTTTATTTTAAATTTTAAATGGAGAATCTACCTGTCTGATATAGTCAATGGAATTACAGCCATGATTCCCATGGCTTCACACTTTAACCTCATGGAATAGTCACCACTGGGTAGTTTATAGAATTACATTATAAATTAAGTAAAAGTTAAACATCCACCCACAACCACCAAGTCACATACAACTGACTGACAAAAGCTAAGATGATTCGTGTTGCTAATCTATCGATTCTGCAAGAGTCGATTTTGATAATTTGCATAGGCAAGATAAAAAAAGGGAACACAACCCAATTCAGGGGAGCTTAGGTAAATCAGATATGTATGCTGAATAATCAATCAAATGAAACAGTTAAATTCATCTGTGTTAAATATTTACTGGCTTGGTCACACAGTCACAAGGGAAATATATTAACACTGCCCACCCACTCCCTTTCTCCCAATCAACTGTCCAGTCTCTAATTACTGCAAGATTAGCATGCTAGCTGGAAGAATGGGACTGCAAACCAAGTGCTTGTTCAGCTGCAAAACTTCTTTCAGTCAGAATTTACTCCATACACATAATCATGAAAAACAAAGCATGACTAATTCAGTAGTTGGAATCATAAAAGTGAGAACCAGTATGGAGCTGTGATTACATTTCAAAATGTCCTAATGCAATATCAGGAATGCGATACTTGAACATGATAACTAGTGTGGCCATTGCATATTTGACACAACCTCACAGCCTGGTTGACACCTCACAGCATGTTTGACACAACTTCACAACCTGGTTGACACCAAATCACAACAATGCAGCTGCAAAAATTTCATATTCCCTGATCAGAAAAACTGAAGAAGAATAACAACTTTGAAAGCAGTATCATCTCTGATGAATGCAAAGTTTAAAACTGTTAACAATTTTATTGCGTTCATAGGAACCATTTAGAGCAGCAAAATCTGATATGAAAGTTAATGTGATAGACCACTGTAAACCATTAATTATGGAAAATTAATTAAATTAATTTTATTAAATTAATTACTTTTATTAAATCAATTATTAAATTAATTAATTTAACTAATTTAATTAATTTTTATTATTTATTATTATTATTATTATTATTATTATTATTATTTTATTATTTATTATTATTATTATTTTTAAATAAATTTTTATTTTTTGGATAAAGGATTTTAAAAATAAACTGCATTTTTATGCACCATCAAGGCAGTTGAAGGAGCAAATAGAGTTACAATCATTTGTCTGGCCATCACACACTGGTTACAAGTTATACTTAGGTTATTTCTGGCACTATGGTGAAGAATATGCACTCCATGAACCCATTTTGTCTTTTATTTAATGTTTGTGATTTGTATGTGTGTTTATGCACATGGTGTTTCAGTTTGTTTCATTTGGAAGGGTATCAAATTGTTCAAGAAAATATGTATTTTGTTTTCTTTTTATTCAAATTTGAATTTCTAGTTAATTGCTACTGGCTTGTATAACTCTAAAATGTACTCTCAATTGTAGATATTATTTACTTGGGTCAAGATGACTGAACTCCATAAAACCCACTTTATGAGTCCAAAATACATACCCTCACTCTTGGAAAGTTGGCAGGTATGTTGTAAAGTTGGTAGGTAACTTTTTTGCAAATTGCAATAAGCTATGGACTGAAATTACCTTGGCATAGATGGAGGGGCTGTTGCAGGCAACCTGGACACAGAATGACCACTATGAACAGCTGATACACTTCGCCACTTTCCACTCATTGGCAGTGTGTATGGCCTATCTTCAATCTGCCTAAACTGGTATGGCTTTGAGGTATCAAGGTTAAGAGACAGTTGAGGACTCTCAGCTGAAAGAATAAACATGACATGTATTAGGGGTATAGGTCAGACAGTTTTCTATTTGGCCAAGTTATTGCATACATAAGCAAGTTAAACAGGGTATAGGACAGTTCTTTTTACTTGCCTCATACTGTTTATCAGGGATAAAGAGACTTTTCCACCTGTCTGATATAGTCTATCTACTTGCATGATATAGTCTATCTGCCTGTTTGATATAGTCTATCTACCTGTCTGATATATTATATCTACCTGTCTGATATAGTCTATCTACCTGCCTTTTATAATCTATCTACCTGTCTGATATAGTCTATCTACCTATCTGATATAGTCTATCTACCTGTCTCATAAAGTCTATCTACCTATCTAATATAGTCTATCTACCTGCCTTTTACAGTCTATCTACCTGTCTGATATATTCATCTACCTGTCTGATATAGTCTATCTACCTGTCTAATATAGTCTCTCTACCTGTCTGATATAGTCTATCTACCTGTCTGATATAGTCTAATAACCTGATACAGTCTATCTACCTGTCTGATATAGTCTATCTACCTGTCTGATATAGTCTATCTACCTGTCTGATATAGTCTTTCTAATTGCCTGTTACAGTCTATCTACCTGTCTGATATAGTCTATCTACCTGACTTTTTCAGTCTATCTACCTGTCTGATATAGTCTATCTACCTGCCTTTTACAGTCTATATACCTGTTTGATATAGTCTATCTACCTGTCTGACATAGTCTATCTACCTACCTTTTACAGTCTATCTACCTGTCTGATATAGTCTATCTACCTGTCTGATATAGTCAAATTGCCTGATACAGTCTATCTACCTGTCAGATATAATCTATCTACCTGTCTGATATAGTCTTTCTAATTGCCTGATACAATCTATCTACCTGTCTGATATTGTCTATCTAGCTGCCTTTTACAGTCTATCTACCTGTCTGATATAGTCTATCTACCTGTCTGATATAGTTTATATACCTGTCTGATATAATCTATCTACCTAAATGTTATAGTCTATCTACCTGTCTGATATAGGCTATCTACCTGTCTGATATAGTCTATCTACCTGCCTTTTATAATCTATCTACCTGTCTGATATAGCCTATCTACCTGCCTTTTACAGTCTATCTACCTGTCTGATATAGTCTATCTACCTGCCTTTTACAGTCTATCTACCTGTCTGATATAGTCTATTTACCTGTCTGATATAGTCTATCTACCTGCCTTTTACAATCTATCTACCTGTCTGATATAGTCTATCTACCTGTCTGATATAGTCCAATTGCCTGATACAATCTATCTACCTGTCTGATATAATCTATCTACCTGTCTGATATAGTCTATCTACCTGTCTGATATAGTCTTTCTAATTGCCTGATACAGTCTATCTACCTGTCTGATATAGTCTATCTACCTGCCTTTTACAGTCTATCTACCTGTCTGATATAGTCTATCTACCTGTCTGATATAGTCTGTCTACCTATCTAATATAATCTATCTACCTGCCTTTTACAGTCTATATACCTGTCTGATATAGTCTATCTACCTGTCTGATATAGTCTATCTATCAGTCTGATATAGTCTATCTACCTACCTTTTATAGTCTACCTGTCTGATATAGTCTATCTACCTGTCTGACATAGTCTATCTACTTGTCTGATATAGTCTGTCTACCTATCTAATATAATCTATCTACCTGCCTTTTACAGTCTATCTACCTGTCTGATATAGTCTATCTACCTACCTTTTATAGTCTACCTGTCTGATATAGTCTAGCTACCTGTCTGATATAGTCTATCTACCTGTCTGATATAGTCTTTCTAATTGCCTGATACAGTCTATCTACCTGCCTTCTATAGTCTATCTACCTGTCTGATATAGTCTATCTACCTGTCTGATATAGTCTGTCTACCTATCTAATATAATCTATCTACCTGCCTTTTACAGTCTATATACCTGTCTGATATAGTCTATCAATCTGTCTGATATAGTCTATCTACCTACATTTTATAGTCTACCTGTCTGATATAGTCTATCTACCTGTCTGATATAGTCTATCTACCTGTCTGATATAGTCTAATTGCCTGATTCTGTCTATCTACCTGTCTGATATAGTCTATCTGCCTGTCTGATATAGTCTATCTACCTGTCTGACATAGTCTATCTACCTGTCTGATATAGTCTATCTACCTGCCTTTTACAGTCTATCTACCTGTCTGATATAGTCTATCTACCTGCCTGATAGAGTCTATCTACCTGTCTGATATAGTCTATCTACCTGTCTGATAGAGTCTATCTACCTGCCTTTTATAGTCTACCTGTCTGATATAGTCTATCTACCTGTCTGATATAGTCTAATTGCCTGAAACAGTCTATTTACCTGTCTGATATAGTCTTTCTAATTGCCTGATACAGTCTATCTACCTGTCTGATATAGTCTATCTACCTGCCTTTTACAGTTTATCTACCTATTTGATATAGTCTATTTATCTGCCTTTTACAGTCTATCTACCTGTCTGATATAGTCTATATACCTGTCTGACATAGCCTATCTACCTGCCTTTTACAGTCTATCTACCTGTCTGATATAGTCTAATTGCCTGATACAGTCTATCTACCTGTCTGATATAGTCTATCTACCTGTCTGATATAGTCTATCTACCTGTCTGATATAGTTTTCTAATTGCCTTATACAGTCTATCTAACTGTCTGATATAGTCTATCTACCTGCCTTTTTACAGTCTATTTACCTGTCTGATATAGTCTAGCTACCTGTCTGATACAGTCTATCTACCTGTCTGATATAGTCTATCTACCTGTCTGATATCATCTATCTACCTGCCTTTTATAGTCTACCTGTCTGATATAGTCTATCTACCTATCTGATATAGTCTATCTACCTGTCTGATAGTCTAATTGCCTGATACAGTCTTTTTACCTGTCTGATATAGTCTTTCTAATTGCCTGTTACAGTCTATCTACCTGTCTTATATAGTCTATCTACCTGCCTTTTACAGTCTATCTACCTGTCTGATATAGTCTATCTACCTGCCTGATAGAGTCTATCTACCTGCTTTTTACAGTCTATCTACCTCTCTGATATAGTTTATCTACCTGTCTGATATAGTCTATCTACCTATCTGATATAGTCTATCTACCTATCTGATATAGTCTATCTACCTGCCTTTTATAGTCTACCTGTCTGATATAGTCTATCTACCTGTCTGATATAGTCTATCTACCTGTCTGATAGTCTAATTGCCTGATACAGTCTATTTACCTGTCTGATATAGTCTTTCTAATTGCCTGTTACAGTCTATCTACCTGTCTGATATAGTCTATCTACCTGCCTTTTACAGTCTATGAACCTGTCTGATATAGTCTATTTACCTGTCTGACATAGTCTATCTACCTGCCTTTTACAGTCTATCTACCTGTCTGATATAGTCTAATTGCCTGATACAGTCTATCTACCTGTCTGATATAGTCTATCTACCTGTCTGATATAGTTTATCTACCTGTCTGATATAGTTTTCTAATTGCCTGATACAGTCTATCTACCTGTCTGATATAGTCTATCTACCTGCCTTTTACAGTCTATCTACCTGTGTGATACAGTCTATCTACCTGTCTGATATAGTCAATCTACCTATCTGGTATAGTCTTTCTAATTGCCTGATACAGTCTATCTACCTGCATGATATGGTCTATCTACCTGTCTGATATAGTCTATCTACCTGTCTGATATAGTCTATCTACCTGTCTGACATAGTCTATCTACCTGTCTGATATAGTCTATCTACCTGCCTTTTACAGTCTATCTACCTCTCTGATATAGTCTATCTACCTGTCTGATATAGTCTAATTGCCTGAAACAGTCTATTTACCTGTCTGATATAGTCTTTCTAATTGCCTGATACAGTATATCTACCTGTCTGATATAGTCTATCTACCTGCCTTTTACAATCTATCTACCTGCCTGATATAGTCTATCTACCTGTCTGATATAGTCTATCTACCTATCTGATATAGTCTATCTACCTGTCTGATATAGTCTATCTACCTGCCTTTAATAGTCTATCTACCTGTCTGATATAGTCAGTCTATCTATCTAATATAGTCTATCTACCTGATTTTTACAGTCTATCTACCTGTCTGATATAGTCTTTCTAATTGTCTGATACAGTCTATCTATCTGTCTGATATAGTCTATCTACCTGTCTGATATAGTCTATCTATCTGCCTTTTATAGTCTACTTGTCTGATATAGTCTATCTACCTGTCTGATATAGTTTATCTACCTGCCTTTTACAGTCTATCTACCAGTCTGATATAGTCTATCTACCTTTCTGATATAGTCTATCTACCTGCCTTTTACAGTCTGCCTGTCTGATATAGTCTAATTGCCTGATACAGTCTATTTACCTGTCAGATATAGTCTTTCTAATTGCCTGATACAGTCTATCTACCTGTTTGATATAGTCTATCTACCTGCCTTTTACAGTCTATCTACCTGTCTGATATAGTCTCTCTACCTGTCTGATATAGTCTATCTACCTATCTGATATAGTCTACCTGTCTGATATAGTCTATCTACCTGTCTGATAAAGTCCATCTACCTGTATGATATAGTCAATCTATCTATCTGATATAGTCTATCTACCTGTCTGATATAGTCTATCTACCTGTCTGATATAGTCTATCTACCTGTCTGATATAGTCTATCTACTGTCTGATATAGTCTATCTACCTGTCTAATATAGTCTATCTACCTGTCTAATATAGTCTATCTACCTGTCTGATATAGTCTATCTACCTGTTTGATATAGTCTATCTACCTGTCTGATATAGTCTATCTACCTGTTCTACCTGTCTGATATAGTCTGTTATGAGAACATGTCAGTTTATTGTCTGATATAGTGTCAAGGTTATAAGTCAGACAGTTTAGAAAGTTTATTGTCTGATATAGTGTCAAGGTTAAAAGTCAGACAGTTTATTGTCTGAAATAGTGTCAAGGTTTTAAGTCAGACAGTTTATTGTCTGATATAGTGTCAAGGTTATAAGTTAGACAGTTTGTTGCCTGATATAGTGTCAAGGTTAGAAGCCAGACAGTTTATTATCTGATATAGTGTCAGGGGTACAAGTCAGGTTATTGTCTGGTATAGTGTCAGGGGTACAAATCAGACAGCTTAGTGTCTGGTATAGTGTGAGGGATACAAGTCATACAGGTTATTGTCTGAAATAATGTCATGTGTACAAGTCAGACAGTTTATTATCTTATATAGTGCCAATAGTACCAGTCAGACAGTTTTCTACTAGTCTGAGAATATATCATGGGTACAAGTCAGACAATTTGTTGTCAGATAAAGTGTCAGGTGTACAAGATGGGCAGCTTATTGTCCGATACAGTGTCAGTGGTTTAAATCAGGCAATTTATTGCCTAATATATTCAGTCGTGTAAATCACAGTTTTCTACCTGTTTGTAAGTGTGTCAGGGGTACAAGTCAAACTGTTTTCAACTTGTCTGAGAGTGTATTGGAGGTTTAAGTCAGTTTCCTATTAGTACAAAATTGTGCATAATTGTTACAAGTTATACAATTTTCTACCCTGTCTCAGAAAGTATATTAGTAATACAAGTCAGACATTTCTCTGCTGATTATAGATAGTGTATTATGGGTACTATTTGTAGTTTTCAACTGGCATAAATGCAACAGTGGTACAAGTCAAACAGTTTTATACATGCCTGTGAGTGCATCAGTGTACAAATCAGTCAGTTTTCTACATGCCTGTGAGTGTATCATGGATACAAATCAGACAGTGCTTTACATGCCTGTGAGAGTATCATGGGTTACAAGTCAGACAGTTTTCTACATACCTGTGAGTGTATTGTGGGTACAAGTCAGTTAGTTTTCTACATGCCTGTGAGTGTATCATGGGTACAAGTCAGACAGTGTTTTACATGCCTGTGAGTGTATCATAGGTTACAAGTCAGATAGTTTTCTACATGCCTGTGAGTGTATCATGGATACAAATCAGACAGTGCTTTACATACCTGTGAGTGTATCATGGGTTACAAGTCAGACAGTTTTCAACATTCCTGTGAGTGTATTGTGGATACAAGTCAGATAGTTTTCTACATGCCTGTGAGTGTATCATGGGTACAAGTCGGATAGTTTTCTACATACCTGTGAGTGTATCATGGGTACAAGTCAGATAATTTTCTACATGCCTGTGAGTGTATCATGGATATAAGTCAGACAGTTTAACTACATGCCTGTGAGTGTAGTGTATCATGGGTACAAGTCAGACACTTTCTACATGCCTGTGAGTGTATCATGGGTACAAGTCAGACAGTTTCTACATGCATGTGAGTGCATCATGGGTTACAAGTCAGACAGTTTTCTACATGCCTATGAGTGTATCATGGGTACAAGTCAGACAGTGTTTTACATGCCTGTGAGTGTATCATAGGTTACAAGTCAGATAGTTTTCTACATGCCTGTGAGTGTATCATGGATACAAATCAGACAGTGCTTTACATACCTGTGAGTGTATCATGGGTTACAAGTCAGACAGTTTTCAACATGCCTGTGAGTGTATTGTGGATACAAGTCAGATAGTTTTCTACATGCCTGTGAGTGTATCATGGGTACAAGTCGGATAGTTTTCTACATACCTGTGAGTGTATCATGGGTACAAGTCAGATAATTTTCTACATGCCTGTGAGTGTATCATGGATATAAGTCAGACAGTTTAACTACATGCCTGTGATTGTAGTGTATCATGGGTACAAGTCAGACACTTTCTACATGCCTGTGAGTGTATCATGGGTACAAGTCAGACAGTTTCTACATGCATGTGAGTGCATCATGGGTTACAAGTCAGACAGTTTTCTACATGCCTATGAGTGTATCATGGGTACAAGTCAGATAGTTTTCTACATGCCTGTGAGTGTATCATGGGTACAAGTCGGATAGTTTTCTACATACCTGTGAGTGTATCATGGGTACAAGTCAGATAATTTTCTACATGCCTGTGAGTGTATCATGGATATAAGTCAGACAGTTTAACTACATGCCTGTGAGTGTAGTGTATCATGGGTACAAGTCAGACACTTTCTACATGCCTGTGAGTGTATCATGGGTACAAGTCAGACAGTTTCTACATGCATGTGAGTGCATCATGGGTTACAAGTCAGACAGTTTTCTACATGCCTATGAGTGTATCATGGGTACAAGTCAGAAAGTTTTCTACATGCCTGTAAGTGTATCATGGGTACAAGTCAGACAGTTTTCTACATGCCTGTAAGTGTATCATGGATTACAAGTCAGACAGTTTTCTACATGCCTGTGAGTGTATCATGGGTACAAGTAAGATAGTTTTCTACATGCCTGTGAGTGTATCATGGGTACAAGTCGGACAGTTTTCTACATGCCTGTGACAAATTGTTACATGATTCTTCCTTTCTATTATTATTTACTACTGCTGCATATTAAAACCATCTGTATTGTTCTTGAAGAACTCCAACATACCAAATGTTTGAGTAAAGAACTTGTCAAGATAAGTGCAAAACAAAAATCAGTCATGACCTTTGACCTTTAACTTATTATCATGTACATAAAATCACTTATCTCCTTTCAGAAATACCAAGCAAGTTTAGTTTGATTAAATCTATCCAAACTAATTGTATAGGGTTTAAGTTATTTGTCAAGGTATTCATTCCACCAAGTGAATTTAATAACAATCCATTCAATCCTGTAATCACAAGCCATAATGGATAAAGCCCTGACCTTTGAACTTGAAATCAATGTCGTTGTGCTTACAATCAACTTGTATATTGAAAAATAATTAAATACCAAGCCTATTTATAAGTCAATTATATATGTACATGTATGTTCATCAAGAGTCAATGAGGAACTAAAAATCCATGGTTTTCAAAGTTTTTTACAATAGCACACAAATGGTCAAATCTGCACCATTTTCAAACAGAACCAATGTAATATCTCAAAAAGTGCTTTAGTGTGTTATGCCTCTATGGTCTTAAACCAAGTAACAGAAAAAAGCGAAAATCAACAAGTTTTGTAAAATTCAACAAATAATTTATTTTCCTAGAATACAAAAGGAAATTTTAATAAATGCCTTCAGTATTGTGAATTAAGTCCCAAACAAATGTTCTTCAGTATTGTGAATTAAGTCCCAAACAGTCCTAAAAGTCCTATCACAGGTCCAAAAGTATGCAGAGTTTATATGTGCTGATGTGTCAGTAACCTGGAATGTGGTGATGTGTTAACAGTGTTTATGTATCACGATGATATAATCCAAATTGTTCTTTAATGAATTTTCACAGGAATCCAAAATAGTCATAAAGTTCAAGAAGCATTATTAAGGACCATGTAATTCCAGTGAATAATTTAAATAAATATATTCTCTCAAATAAAAACTGAACACAGTAATAAGACTGATTCTACTTCAGATGTTAAGGTAAGAAAATGTATATGTCCCTCAACTTGACCTATTTTAGAATTATCATTTTCTTGAAAAACTTTGTAACTGTAATAGAAATTTTCAATCAAACTACCAAATATGTTTGTGGAACATTTTAAGGTCAGAATCAAGACTGTATCTATAACTCAAACTGAAGTTAACTTGTTTACAATTAATACATAATCTAAAAAATATATAAATATTAGATATGCATTATGCTGTTTACAAAATAATGTCACTAGTCAGGTAGGCCCTTCAAATCAATAATAACGCTCTATTGGCCTATTGGTTAGAGCGTCCACCTCGAATGTGAGACGTTGCAGGTTCAAATCCAAGTTAAGTATACCAAAGACTTAATAAAAACAATGGTACTAACAGCTGCCTTGCTAGGCGCTCAGCATTGAGGAGTTAGAGTTAGGACTGGTCAGTCTGGTGTCAGGATAATGTGACCCAGCTGTAAACAGAGGATCTCAAATGATTTAATACTGAATTTATGAAATGAGTTGAATAATGTCCAGCTTATGCAATAAGTTTCATACATTTAATATCAAATCGTTACCCATCTGAGATTCTTTTTACTACGTAGTTTTCATTTCAGTGGAAATCATTTAGATAGAAATAAGAATGAATAATTACATTCATTCTGACAGATGCTGCACCTTTCATTCATTGCATGTAAGAAATAGTCCCCAAAAATTTTGAAACAGTAAAAGTATATTATACTTTTTTTACAAACTATAAATCAAAGAACATGGGTCCATCCGAATAAACAGAACATTTTACAAAATCATTTTCACGTGTAAAAAGATGATTACTCGATGCAGAAATTCATATATTTACTCTAACATTTGTGACCCAGGCTTTGCAGTATTTGATTTGGAACAGTAGACTGCACAGAAGATGTAACCAAATTTCTATCTGAGTCAGATTTGCAACATAGAGTTACCACATAAATATGATGTGGTTGAATTAAGTTCAGTCAGTTCTGAGACCAGTTTATGTCCACATTCTTCTTGTCTTGGGGTTTTATGCCATTTTTCATTTAATCATATTATTATGAATGACATAACAAGACCTTGTGGGGGAAAATTGGCCATAATCAGACAGATGAGACCATTTTCCCAAATTCTTTTTCATGACTTGAATCAACAAATGGACAACAAAATATTCATTAAAAACCAAAACTTCCAGTATGCAGAATAAAAAGGATTTTCCAATTATCCCAGCCAATCAGTAAAGAGAATACTGCACAAAAATTTCATGGCTTTTTTGGACCAATGAGAAAGTGATATGTTGTGATATGATAAATATGAAACTGTACATACTATCAAAAAATTTTACTGACTATGTGATAATAACAATTATTGACTGGCCCACAGTCCATTGGTCATGGACCCATTGGTGTCACTGATCTAATTGACATGAGTGTAACTGAGTCGATCGGATGATCTCATTCCAAATATGAAATGAAAACCAAAACATGACCAATTAAATTCTACAACTCATGGTTCTACCCAGAGGCAAAATGTGATGTTGTTACACTTCAAAAAGGATGGTAATGAGTATGGGTTTTCTGATGCAAGACAAGGAGTGTATGATCATGTGATATGTCAAAATATAAAGTGAATCGGCAATGAAAAGCTAAGAGGGATGTGATAACTAACATTGTAACCAAACACTTAAATTTGTATGTGCAACCAGCTCATTATATTTAATCAAACCCCCTAAAACAGAAAAATCAAATGTTAAATACTAAGGAGCAGCAAAAATAATCATTGAAAAAATGTTTAAAAGCAACATATCCCAACTGGTTGAGCCAATGATAATTTTGCCAGAAGTAGTCTAATAGTCAGAAGCCATATATGTCCCAAGAGTAAGGATGTTACGTTATAGAGATGAGGATCTTATATTCCAAATATAAAGTGAAACTTGTAAAGAGTTACTGAGATAGAAATGTCAGGAAAAAAACTTGAACAAAAGTTGTTAAATGACATGCTTATACACCAAGTGAAAACACAAATACTTCGGCATAAAAAACAAATTAGACTCAGGCGCAAAAAAACAAACGCTCCATTCCTTACCAGTCATGATGTGTACCATTGTCTCGTTATAGGGCGTGGAAATGGATCGGATGGCCTGTGAACTGCCTAGCAGGTCACTCCCCAGTGATTCTGGCAAGCGCCATCTGTTAGTATGGCCAACTTGGTTCCGTTCACGACATCGAAGTGTCACAGGGTGCTGAAATCACATGAATAAAATGTGTGTACAAATTTCTCTAGTAATCGTTTACATTTGCTCAGAAAAATACATAGAACTATGAGGTTTAGACACAAGCTAAACCCTAAGCGATATACAGCATGTAAATAAATTTAATTCATCATTTTTTCTTTATCCTGGATTAACATAATCTTTAAAGTAAAAGCCTTGTAAATAAAATTGTCATGTTCAACTATCCACATCTCGGACATTTCGGTGTAGGTGATTTTCATCAATCGTGCTAATTATTCAGTTAGTCAATCTAGTTAATTTGTATTAATTAATTGTGTGTTGACTTTCATTTGTAATTATATATTACATATATCTTCACTGTGTATTGACAGGCAGTAATTGAGTTTAGAGCCTATCTGACTAACCTCTTACCACTCTGGTGGCCTATTGGTTAGAGCGACCGCCTCAGATGTGGGAGGTCGCAGGATCGAACCCCAGCCAGGTCATATGAAAGACTTTAAAAAATGGCACAAATAGCTGCCTTGCTTGGCACTCAGCATTAAGAGGGTAGTGTTAGGACTGGTCTGCCAGGTGTCAGGATCATGTGACTGGGTGGGACATCATGCCACATGTCTGCAGCATGGTGACATCAATATACACTGTCGTACTGCAGACTTTGTAGGGATATGACTTAAAAATTGTTAAAGCTATGTTAAAAATCTAAATCACACACACACACACACACATACAGATTAGTCTCTGGTTAATTTATAAACCACATAGCTAATGTTTGTCTCTGATTTTAGAACATTATTATTTTAGGGTAAGACATATTTACAAGGTTAGAATTCTAGATACAACCTTGATTTTAGAAATAAATTCTGCTTATAGTTAGATGAACAATTCTAATGTAAATGATCCAGGTAAAGGACATTTTGTTGTGTCATATGTTGGGTGACACTATGTAAGTCTGAAGCAAACAGAATTATTTTTATCTTAACAAAAGTCTTATAGGAATCAATTCAATTCAATTGAAATGACCTTATCTGTTGTTGAATCATTCATTGGAGTTATGGGTAATCACATATAAAACAGCATTAAACCCAGCATAAAACAGCATTTAACCAATCATAAAACAGCATTAAACCAATCATAAAACAGCATTAAAGGTGGCACTCACCAGTTATTATGTACTTTTGAGAGAATGATGGATGTAAGGTGAAGTTGCTTGCATTTATAACATGCACAGTGGAGAGAATGTTGTTATACCTCTATGCTATTTTCATGTAATGTGGCTGACATTTCTTTGGAGATTGTACTTTTGAAAATTTTAAATGATCTTAGCACACTGCTAACTAAAATGGCTGCTCCCTTGTGCTCAACCTGATTTTGTCTAAAGTACATTATCCTTGGCAGCTATTTAAATAGGGAAACTGAATTTTGCCAAACTAGACAATACCAGCTTCTAAATGTGCAATGAATGAATTACCAAATAGATAAAATGTAAAAACTGATATTGACTCTTTTTTTTCTACAATTTACCTTTGAAGTTTGGGAAATGAAAATGAGCAAGTGGAGCTAGCACCTTTTTGAAAGGTTCACATCTGGAGTAAGGCCATGATTTATACTCTATAACCCATATTACACCCATCAATCATATACCAAAATAAAGGGAATTAAAGGTTCTTTGAACAATACCTAAGATATGCAAAGTCTCTTTCAAATAGCCATCAAAACTAGTGTGGAAACCCAAGGAAATTCTTTTTCTTTAAAATTCTTACCCTATGCTAAATACAAAACTGAAGAGCACCACCACCAAACCAATCTTCTTGCACAATATAAAATAGCATTAAACCAATCTCCTGCACAGTATAAAACAACAAAAAAACAATCTCCTTGCACATTATAAAACAGAAAAGTCTTTAACAACAAAACACTAATTATCTGAGTACTGACATACACTGAAAATAAAAGAGAAAGAAAGAAAGAAAGAAAGAAAGAAAGAAAGAAAGAAAGAAAGAAAGAAAGAAAGAAAGAAAGAAAGAAAGAAAGAAAGAAAGAAAGAAAGAAAGAAAGAAAGACTATAATATAAAGTCACTTTCCCAGCAAAAAAATCTTGATGCATACAAGAAGGAAATTTTTATAAGACATTAATGGAAATCCTGTAAAAAAAAAAAAAAGCAACAACAAACTATAGTTTCAATTATGAAGAAAAAAAAAACAGAAAGAGGAAAACAAAAAAAATCTTATTTCTGCCACATCTTATTGGAGGTATTAGTCCTGAAGGAATTAAGGTTCCAGCTCTCAATATCAACTACTGGGACAAGATTTAAACTTTCCTTTGTTCTTTTTTTGGAGGTGGGATAAAAAGATTAAGATCTATATTGTATTCAGTTAGGTAAATACTATACCAGTCTAGATTTATGTTGTATTAAATTAACTACATACTATACCAGTCTAGATCTATATTGTATTCAGTTAGGTAAACACTATACCAGTCTAGATTTATGTTGTATTAAATTAACTACATACTATACCAGGCTAGATCTATATTGTATTCAGTTAGGTAAATACTATACCAGTCTAGATTTATGTTGTATTAAATTAACTACATACTATACCAGGCTAGATCTATATTGTATTCAGTTAGGTAAATACTATACCAGTCTAGATTTATGTTGTATTAAATTAACTACATACTATACCAGGCTAGATCTATATTGTATTCAATTAGGTAAATTTTATACCAGTCTAGATTTATGTTGTATTAAATTATCTATATACTATACCAGGCTAGATCTATATTGTATTCAGTTAGGTAAACACAATACCAAGCTAGATCTATGTTGTATTTAATTAACTATACCAGGCTAGATCTATATTGTATTCAGTTAGGTAAATACTATACCAGTCTAGATTTTTGTTGTATTAAATTAACTACATACTATACCAGTCTAGATCTATGTTGTATTCAGTTAGGTAAATACTATACCAGTCTAGATTTATATTGTATTAAATTATCTATATACTATACCAGGCTAGATCTATATTGTATTCAGTTAGGTAAACACAATACCAGGCTAGATCTATGTTGTATTTAATTAACTATACCAGGCTAGATCTATATTGTATTCAGTTAGGTAAATACTATACCAGTCTAAATCTATGTTGTATTAAATTAACTACATACTATACCAGTCTAGATCTATATTGTATTCAGTTAGGTAGATACAATACCAGGCTAGGTTTATGTTGTATTAAATTAGGTACATCCTATACCAGGCTATTTTGTATTCAGTTAGATACATACTATCCCAGGAAAGATGTATGTTGTTTTCAGTTAGGTACATGATATGTTGTAATAAATTAGGTGCATACTATACTGGATTAGATCTATGTTGTATTCGGTTGGGTACATACTATACTGGGTTAGATCTATGTTGTATTCAGTTGGGTAGATACTTATAATACTGGGTTAGATCTATGTTGCATTCGGTTGGGTACATACTATACTGGGTTAGATCTATGTTGAATTAAGTTGGGTACATAATGTACTCTGTTAGATCTATGTTGTATTTGGTTGGGTACATACTATACTAGGTTAGATCTATGTTGTATTCACTTGGGTACATACTATACCAAGCTAGATCTATGTTGTATTCAGTTGGGTACATACTATACTGGGTTAGATCTATGCTGTATTCATTTGGGTACATACTATACTGGGTTAGATCTATGTTGTATTCGGTTGGGTACATACTATACCAAGCTAGATTTATGTTGTATTCGGTTGGGTACATAATATACCAAGCTAGATCTATGTTGTATTCAGTTGGGTACATACGATATTGGGTTAGATCTATGTTATATCTGGTTGGGTGCATACTATACCAGGCTAGATCTATGTTGTATTCATTTGGGTACATACCATACTGGGTTAGATCTATGTTGTATTCAGTTGGGTACGTACTGTAACCTGGCTAGATCTAAGTTGTATTGAATTGGATACATGCTATACCAGGCTAGATCTATGTTGTATTCAGTTGGGTACATACTATACCAAGCTAGATCTATGTTGTATTCAGTTGGATACATACTAAACTGGGTAAGATCTATGTTGTATACAGTTGGGTACATATTAAACTGGGTTATATCTATGTTGTATTCAATTGGGTACATACTAAACTGAGTTAGATCTATTTTGTATTCAGTTGGGTACATACTATACCAGCTAGATGTATGTTGTATTCAGTTAGGTATATACTAAACTGGGCTAGATCTATGTTGAATTAAGTTGGGTACATACTATACCAGGCTAGATCTAAGTTGTATTGAATTGGATACATGCTATACAAGGCTAGATCTATGTTATATTCAGTTGAGTACATACTAAACTGGGTTAGATCTATTTTGTATTCAGCTGAATACATACTAAACTGGGGTAGATCTATGTTGAATTAAGTTGGGTACATACTATACTGTGTTAGATCTATGTTGAATTATGTTGGGTACATATTAAACTGGGTTAGATCTATTTTGTATTCAGTTGAGTACATACTAAACTGTGTTAGATCTATGTTGAATTAATTTGGGTACATACTATACTGGGTTAGATCTATGTTGTATTCGGTTGGGTACATACTATACCAGGCTAGATCTATGTTGTATTCAGTTGGGTACATGCTATACCAGGCTATATTTGTTGTATTCAGTTTGATACATGCTATACCAGGCTAGATCTATGTTGAATTAAGTTGGGTAGATACTATACCAGGCTAGAACTGTGTTGATTTAAGCTATATAGGTTCAATACTATCACAGCATTCATATATCATACAAATCTATAAGGACAAATTTGATTTTAATAAATGGCTAAACACTTACTTCAGTGACATGCATATGACCCTTTTTAGAGACAGTAAAATAACTGTTTATACCTTTTGAAAACCACTCCATGGAACCAACATTACAAAGTGTTTGGACAAAATGTTAATTCAGAAAATACATACCTGGGTACAGACTATTGTAATAAAACAAAAGCCTTTAGATACCTGGATTTTGATCATTAATCTCACAATAATAATGGGCTGATTTACTTTTTTTAATACTGCCAATTCAATAACTTGGTAAATCTACCATAATAACCTCATAGTCACTAATAAGCCCAGATGTGACTTTGTGAAAACTTTTAGAAAATATTTTTTTAAAAAGTTTTTTAGTAATAAGACACCAACTCACATCCACGGGTCTCTTTTCATTAGGGTTTCTATGCAGGCATCCCATATGAGGCCTAGGCAACCTTAAATTTTAAAATTGCCATACCAGTTCTGCTGACTTGAAGAGTACTGCATGCCAAGTTATATTTATCCCTTTTATACATCCAGTACAAAACCATAACTTAAACTGCATTCCTTTCAAACAAGTCTGGCATGGCTTTGCTGACATCTGTGAGATAAGTTTTTGGAGCACAAGACAGCAGTCATTTTATTTAGCAGTCTGCTAAGATCATTTACAATCTCCAAAAGTACAATATCCAAAGAATGTCAGCCACATTACATCAAAGTAGTATAGAAGCATGCCAACATTCTCTCCAATGTGTATGTTTTAAATGCAAACAACTTCACCTTATATATGTTACTCTCTCAAAAGTACATAATAACTGGTGAGCGCCCCCATAATTTACTGTAAAAATGAATGCAGAGTTATCTTACCTAATGCAGAGTTATCTTACCCAATGCAGAGTTATCTTACCCAATGCATTACCTCACATGAAAAAGGCTCAGTTTGGATCTGAGCAAAAATTTCAAATAGCACATGGCAAAATATTATATTAGGACATGCAGCATTACATTCAAAGATGGCTGGATACTCCAAGTACCCTTTAAATGAAATGTAGATATTTTTAAATTGACTTTTAAGGTCTTTCCATCATCATATAAAAAAAAAATATACATATATATAAAATAGAAAGGAAATGCAAAGACTTACTCTTTCTGGCACTCGGCCATCAACAACAACTCCCATGAGAGCTGAATAGGGGGCCTCAAGGACATATCTAATTCAAAATAAAAAATTAAAGCATAAGAGAAATATTCTCAAATGTATGAAGGGTATTTGAAAGGCTCTTAATATCAGTTAACCTATGATTTAGATGTCTGTTAACCTATCAACTAATGTAATGGCAATCAATAGACAAACAACTTCTATAAAATGACATGCACCTTGTAATATATATATATTGCTTTGCACCTGCAGGCTGATATCAGGTATGACTTGAAAAAGTTTTGTTACTACAGTTCTTTCATATCATACAATTTTGAGATGGTTTCATTATTACAAATATGGTTGCAAATCCAGTTTCTGGAAGACCATAATCTGCAATCAATGAGTGAGAAATGGCTTCTGTAAAGATGGCAGCTGAAGAAGATGCTTAATAAAGTGTAAGATATTTACATAATCACAGACATTACTTTGTCAGCTGATTTTATTAAATGCTATGGAAGCTCAAAGGTTTGTTTATGACTCATCAAAAGCAGACTTGAGTTGAAACCATCAAACTGTTACCAAATATGAAATGAAAGACATTAGACAATTGAAAAGATCCAATAATGTCTTCATCAATGATAAATAACATAGCGATATAGTGTACTTATATTAACTTTTTAAATACCTCTTGTTTTTATGTTAAGCTATCACTGAAGTTACACACAAGATTTAGACAAAGAAATATTGTAGTATTGTAAAAAAAATTCCCCATCTATTTGAGGCTCCACACTAAATAAAATGATTTCTACAAAGAAATATTGTAATACAAATGAAATATTGTAACATAAATGAAATATTGTAACACAAATGAAAAAATGTAACAGAAATGAAAAAATGTAACAGAAATGAAATATTGTAACACAAATGAAATATTATAACACAGAAATATTGTAACACAAATGAAATATCAAAAGAGCAACACTGTTCACCAACATTATCTGAAGACTTGGCTCAAGCATTTCAACAGCGGTCTAGTACAACAACTTGACTGGTCTAGTACAATGACTTGACTGGTCTAGTACACTGACTTGACTGGGTCTAGTACAAGACTTGACTGAATCTAGTACAAAGATATGACTGGTTCTAGTGTAAAGATTTGATGGGGAAATTCAACAGAGGTCTAGTACAAAGACTTGAGTGGGTCTAGTACAAAGACTTGACTGGACCTAGTAGAAAGATTTGATGGGGAAATTCAACAGAGGTCTGGTACAAAGACTGGAGATATTAACAAAGGTTTTGTACAAAAACTTGACTGGGTCTAGTATAAAGATGGGGAAATTCAACAGTAGTCTTGTATAAATACTTGACTGGGTCTAGTACAACAACTAGAAAATTGAACAAATTAACCGAGGGCTTGAAAAATGTTAGTCCTGTGTGGCCATTTGAGACCTGGAACTTTTACTTGATCTTCGTCACTTTACAGATCCTATATTGTACATAACATTGAATGTCCTAAAAGTGCCACCTGTCCAGCTGTAATATTCATTGCTATTCAGTAATGACTATCACTGCTTCTAAGACCTCAAGTTTCTTTTCCTTGCTCTAACTCCACAGATCAACTTATATTCTCTTCCTCACATTAAAATATTTTTTAACATTTTTCATACACTTTTCTTTTTTTCACAGGTGTATCTAAAACTAGGTCATACTCCCCTGACTTTACAGTACATTTGGATGCCTCTTCCATATAACACAATATGTCATCATATGAAAAGTGACAAGTCATGAGGTGGTATTACAGGCTCCATATACAAAAATATGAATGAAGAAATTGTACTGATTCACTAGTGCAAATGCATTACCAAAGAAATGTGTATATTAGGCACAAAAATGATGTGTGTTTCCAAATGCACTGGTTTAAAAACAAGGGTAGGTAGGTTGTCATTTTTTGTTGTTTTGTTTTTTATTTCAACATTATATATATATATATATATATATATATATATATATATATATATATATATATATATATATATATATATATATATATATATATATAAAATGTTGATTAATATTTATTATGTACTAAGTGCTTCAAGTACTGGGCTAAACTGACTCAATTAGTTGCACAAGTCAATTTCATGAATTTCTGTTCTTAATAATCTTTTTAACATGGGGGAAACGTGCTTAGGATTGGCAACAAAAAGTGGGTATGGTCAGCTTTTGGCTTTACCAACTATATCTAATTTATTTGTATTATTGACCAATACAAGTGACACCAGATCAATACTACACCAGTATAAAAACATTTGGATCAATTTATTTACAGTCTGACATGATAAAAAAAATCTTTAACCACACACAGAGTTGATAATCCTAATACTCCCTAAAATCCCATAAGCTACTAGATGGATCATTTTGTGTTCTGAATACCAACTGTGTGCAGTGTACATAATTATATACCTATTAATCTTCCACCAAGCCAGACTGAGGGTACAAGGTGTTCTAATGAATTCAATTTTAAACCAAAAGAACTGAACAAATTAAAGTTTCTTCAATTCAATCAGGGCTAAAATAGGTAAACATTCTTTACTTTGTTACAGATAAGCATAAGTATGTCTTGGAGAGGGGGGTAAAATGCACTTTTTTAAATTTCTGCTCTTATTAAGAAAGTATATGAGAAAACCACAGCAACCTAATTATGCCCAAAATGTCACATACTTTTTAACCAGAAAAATTCTGGCATATCCAAATTATACAAGTGAATAACAGTCTAGCAATGCTATACAGTATAACCCCTACTTTCTCTATTTAAAAATACAGTGGAACATCAATAATCTGGACAACTTTATTCCCAGTAAATATGTCCAGATTAATGACTTTTCCTGATATTTAAATCATGCACATTTTTATTTAACATAGACATCGTATATTCCATAATGGCTAAAAAAAATTAATGAATACATCTACTAACTGGTGTTTATGTCACTTTGTTATAATATGCACTTGTACCTAAATAGGAATTTAAACAATCACTGGCAATCTTTTATATGCTGGCTTGTATACACATGTTTGAAGATGTCACCATAAAGCATGTAATTTAAAAAGTACAAAAAATACAAGCTGATATTGTGCAGTTAAATGCATTAGGACAAACTATTAAAATGGCAGTCATTTTTATAAGTCATATTTTACAACTGTTATAGTTACTAATAAGTCAATAATTAATATCACCTTTAATTTTGAAATGAAGCCATAAATATTGCCCAAGGCTTAAATCAATCAGTATTATTTGTATAGCCATCAATAAACTGTGGTTGTTACACACAATTGGTAAACAGTAAAGAAAATTAATGACATATAATTTATTAACCATATGTCAAAAGTGTGAATGATTTGATCCCAGTGTGTTTATTTAATTATTAACACCCTTTCTGTGAGTAGCAAAAACAGACATTGCTTATACAATCTCTGGCAACAATACAGTTATAATTCTTTAAATTTTTCCCCACATGTTTAAATGATCAATGTATAACATTTATGTGTCACTAGAATTTGACCAATCAGTGACTGATAAATTGACACTCCTCCAAATTTGCATGGGTGAATCTATGTTATTCAACTGATTCTATTTCCATATACAATTCTTTAAATTTTCTTATTTTTTGAGAGATTATTTCTGGAATTATCAAATTTTGATGTCATTCTACACTAAGGTCCCCAATTTAGATTTCCTGATCAGGAATGTGGACTTCTGGGTTTACATAGCAAATTAACTCCATTCACATTTACATATGTTTGGAAAGTGGGGTTTCCAGATAAATTCTCAGGGAACAATGAAGATTAAGCAGAGACACATGACTTTTAAATGTTGAATAATACATATTTTTCATTTTGACATAGAGAAGAATTGTTGAGAACAACAACACATAGTTTTTTCATTTTCATTTTGACATAGAGAAGAAATGTCTAGAATAACAATAACAATCTTTGAGAGATCAAATTGTCAAGGAAAACATATAGAAGAAATAAAAATAAAAAAAAATTAAAAAATGACCAGACATTTCTGAGTTTTAAATTTGCCTGGTCAAGGCAAATTTATGTATAAAGTGTTCTGAAAAGCCATTCTATCTAAGCAGTATTTTTCACCAAAGAGATGCTGATGGTACTCCGAATTTAAGGTCTGTTAGAAGTAAAAATTACATAATACCAAGGCCAATGATGGAATTTTTTTTTTAAAAAATGAGCAATCAATATACTGGTCCACTGGAATGGACATATGGCAGTCAATGTATTGGTCCACTGGTATGGACATATGGCAGTCAATGTACTGGTCAACTGGTATGGACATATGGCAGTCAATGTACTGGTCAACTGGTATGGACATATGGCAATCAATGTACTGGTCCACTGGTATGGACATAAGGCAGACTCCTAGACCTTATTCTTTTTGTAATTGATGTCTCAAATGGATGAAATTTTAAGAGACTTTAACAGTTCTAGTAATATAAATACATTCAGATTTTTGAAACTGATTTTTTTAAATGCTTCATTCTGCAGTGACAAGCCAAATTTATCAAATTATGAAGATATTGTACATAGCAAGTCTTTATTATTATTATTATTATTAGTAGTAGTAGTAGTAGTAGTAGTAGTAGTAGTAGTACAACACATTAGCAAATTACAAATATAAGCACAAAAATATAAGATATATATATATATATATATATATATATATATATATATATATATATATATATATGGCTGTGACAAGAATATACCTGATGAAAGAGCACCTTTAGCACCCCCACACCTCCAGCACAGAAAAACACCCAAAACTTTATTTTTTTTTACATGTATTAATGTTCAGATAAGTTGTTGTGTTTAATAATCTTTCATGTCACAATTCAAATAAAATTATATTTGGCTAGAAAATAAAATTTCATATAAAAGTCACTATTTTTGAGTGCTCTCAGGTGTGACTGTGGCAATATCTGCACATTGATATACTGCGCATTGCCATACATATAAAGGGACATGTTATGATGTTAGGATGAAATATCAGTCTATTTATCTGTCACTAAATTTGGCCTGTCTATGATATACTATGATATATTAATATTCTGAAATGATGCATAAATGTATACAATGACCACCTGTCTGGAGCTTAAAGAAAATATTCAAAAGGTCCCAGAGCAGTCCAATACAGGTTTGAAAAGTATAGAGGTTTCATTATAAGTAAGCTGAGGCTTTTCCTTTCAAAAGAAATACTTTAAAAAAAAAAAAAAAAAACCTATAAATTATTCATGACTTGAAATCTGGAACAACTTGTGTGCAAGCAAATTTACTTTTAAAATTTTAAAAGTATATATTACTTTTTACTGATAATGTAACCTACAATACTAATGAACATTACTGCAAACTGATACTATAAAATTTTTAAGTACAAATCTCTCTCTCTCTCTCTCAAACTGTTACTATAAAATTTTTACGTACAAATCTCTCTCTCTCTCTCTCTCTCTCTCTCTCTCTCTCTCTCTCTCTCTCTCTCTCTCTCTCTCTCTCTCTCTCTCTCTCTCAAACTGTTACTATAAAATTTTTACGTACAAATCTCTCTCTCTCTCTCTCAATCAAGTCAAGTCTTCTTTGAAGAAAGAATTTACCATATCACATTTTCAGCAAGCACTATCATCTAATATTTCACATAGGTAAAAGTACGATCAAATTGACTGTAGAATTAAAAGAATACATGCCCCCCCCCCATCAGTCTACCCGACCCATCTCAGGCTAATGGAAATGCTAATAAAACAAAACACGTTTATCTGCATCTTTACTAACCTTGGATATGAAAGAGCTGTTTTTGGAGCCCTCGGAGGAATATTGGGAAAATAGGAGGTACCCATACGTGATACAGATGGGACGAACGTCCCCGAGCTTGACACTTCCGTCATATCTCTCGTACTGTCACCATGCTGTACACAGCGCGCCCAGTTCACACCACCTTAAAATTAGTCCCAACGTCATAAGGAAAGAAATACATTTAACTTCAGTTTTAACCAACAATATATACTCAGAGTTAACAGAAACATGATTTGTTTCATTAAAGAAGAAATTATCACTATCTAGAAAGCCATAATACTTTGCGCGGATGAACAAACTTTAAGGCATTATCGTTGCTACGTACGCTTATTAGACTTCAAACTTTTCGCGGGAAAAGGGAGCTACTTTTATGAACCTACATTCAATTCAATTCACTATTTGAACCGTGTATGTCTTGATGCAATGGAATATTATTCGAAATAAATATTAACGGAACTGAATACAATGTACGTTAAAATTAAAAATTTTTAGTCTATTTTAAAAATACATTTTATTTACATAATTCCGAATAAAATGTGATCATTTCATGTTGTTGCAGTAAGTAATAACTAAAAATAAAAGTCACATGTGTTATGCATGCACATTTACTGATTTTAAATTAAATATACATTGTCTTTGTGTTGTTTTGTTTGTTTGTTTGTTTTTAATCTATAACTACATTTCTTTAATCGAAGTCTATTCAATCTTGATTTTTTTAATGATGAAATGATCATCTCAACGGTCTTCGACAATGATGGCGATGTTTTAAACTTCGGTAAATAGTGTGTCGAGTGTAATCGTCACAATTTTTGAGGGTAGCACGAATTTGTCTATCAATATGTGTACATTACATTGTAACATCACAGTGTGCTACATTCAATCTGGATTGTACTGGACCATACCTTTAAGTTCATTTCGTCCATAATTGTATACGCACTTCAACATTGATTTTGGCGTATGCATCTCTCGGTACGTCCAAATAATGACCTTCCAAAGGAATATGGATGTATACGAATCCCAATAAAGTGAATACTTGCCACTTAAAGGTATGTAGAATCGAATTCTAAAAAAGGAAACTAATTACTGAAATAATCGGTGCTGAATGCCTACATGACCGTGTAACTTGTACTATACAAGAAGCATTATCGTACAAAATGAAGGATAGAAAGAAATAAGGATTGACTGAAAGAAAAAAGGAATGGATGAATGAAGCATTTGGTGATGAAATCTTTATGTCGCATGCTACATCCAGGTCTGTGCACAGAGCAGGACAACTAGGACAAAATTACTGGTACCCGTAACGAACATAGGGCCTTTCCGAGAAGAGCATAACTTTTTGTACAAAAATTTTTTTTAAAATTCTTATATGATTACTGGAGAAATTTTTATAGGGCTCACAAATCATGTCAACGGCTTTGCCTACAAGATGAACAAGTCTATAATAATCGAACCAAACTGCTTGAATATTTGGAAGATTCATACGTCGTTATAACATGAAACTGTACACATTTTGTAGTTCTTAATTGCCTACTACCAAGCAAAGTAGCACTATACATGGTAAACTTACTTCCTGAACATTTCAGCATCATTCTTTTCAACTGTTTGCGATCAATGGTTTCTCGCTAAATCTTAGCAAACATTAAGGATTCGAATAGACAATAGAACAATATCTTGGTACGATATTACGATCATATTCGATCAACACCATGGGTCGACCATAGAACCATGTCTTGGTACGATATTACGGTCATATTCGATCAACACCATGGGTCGACCATAGAACCATGTCTTGGTACGATATTACGGTCATATTCAATCAACACCATGGGTCGACCATAGAACCATGTCTTGGTACGATATTACGGTCATATTCGATCAACACCATGGGTCGACCATAGAACCATGTCTTGGTACGATATTACGGTCATATTCGATCAACACCATGGGTCAACCATAGAACCATGAATTGGTACGATTGTACGGTCATATTCGATCAACACCATGGGTCGACCATAGAACCATGTCTTGGTACGATATTACGGTCATATTCGATCAACACCATGGGTCAACCATAGAACCATGAATTGGTAGGATTGTACGGTCATATTCGATGAACACCATGAGTCGACCATAGAACCATGTCTTGGTACCATCAACAAACGTTTGGTTATAACGATAATTAACAGGATACAAATTATTCCATTTTGTAGATAACATAACATTAGATAACATACACATCAGATAACATAACATTGGATAACATACACATTACCGTGTACCGTAAGACGGGCGATTAAATCAGATAAATTTTCCGTAAACACAGTTTTACTCCGCTCAGGATCATAACACAAAATGGAGTCAGCAGTACATGGTGAGGATTTCTTTGGACCTTATTGAATTAAGTTTTGCTAGAGATTAATTTTTTTTTCTCCTTGATTTCTACAGTGTGCATAAAATAAATGGCCGTTTTAATGAAAAAGTTTGAAAGACAAAACAACTTTGATTAGGGTATGATATATTCTGTGTAGGCTATATTGTCAAATGGTATGATACGACGGTCATAAAACATCAACTTTATGGCAGACAATAGATCAATGTCTTGGTACGATATTACGGTCATATTCGATCAACGCCATGGGTCGACCATAAAACCATGTCTTGATACGATATTAAGGTCATATTCGATCAACACCATGGGTCAACCATAGAACCATGAATTGGTACGATTGTACGGTCATATTCGATCAACACCATGGGTCGACCATAGAACCATGTCTTGATACGATATTACGGTCATATTCGATCAACACCATGGGTCAAAAACAGTATTGTCAAATATTATCATACTTTTGTAGCTCTGAAGGAATTTTTCGGTGTTAAACGTCCTGGATACGTCCTACCACTTTCATTTAGACTGTACAGATACGCCCTACCACGTTCATTTAGACTGTACAGATATGCCCTACCACGTTCATTTAGACTATACAGATACGTCCTGCGATGTTCATTTAGACTGTACAGATACGCCCTACCACGTTCATCTAGACTGTACAGATACGCCCTACCACGTTCATCTAGACTGTACGGATACGCCCTACCACGTTCATCTAGGCTGTACAGAAGTGTTTTTATGCGCAAAAAAGCTGTTTGTTCTATTTTGTTTCAGAAGAAGACGACGCACACAAAAGCATAATATGTATAAAATAAACCTCAATCGCACACATATGTGAGATACTTCGTAGAACCAAAATCTGTTTGATGGGACACAAACTGTTTTAGTATCCTATCGAACAAAAATCTAACATTTTTGTTTGCCTAGTTTTGCTAACAATGATTTTAAATCCTTTATATTAAACACTTACAAGACATAGCCCATGTTTTAAAATTAAAAACAATTTATTGGACAGTATTGAATAGTGTGCTATTAAAAGAAAACAGGCATATAAGAACACATTAAATGATACGTTATTAAATTAAAACAGAGATCCAAGAAAATTAAAAAAGTGAAAGTCGCACAGAATGGCACAGAGTTACATTTTACTGAAATGTTTTTGATGTATTTAATGCGTGTAAAACGAAAGCAAATAAATAACGCTATTAAAAGATAATATGCATTTGTTTACAAAAAACGTCAGTGTAGATAAAAATGGTAAGTTGTTGAATTAAAACATCTAAAAAAATCGGTATCATGCAAAACTTTATATAAAAAAGTTGATGTACGAGTTAAGTTGTATTACAGAGACAATGAAATAAGCATCATTAACACTGAAACAAGATACTTAACCAAGTGCGATGCCAGGAAGGAATAAATTACACATTTGATGTGGATCAATACAGATTTGTAATCTCCTAAATGTATGGTACAGTTTGAAGATCTTGTCATTTCTACAATGCAAAATTACAACAATTAAAAAAAATATCGATGTAAAACACAAGAAATCAAAGCTAAATGACAACAATAATAAAGTATATGAAGCAGTTGTTTTAGAATGAACAAGGAGATTGGGAAAATATTGAATGCATACCAGATTAATCAAACGTTTGCAAAGATTAAAAAAGAATTGCAATTTGTTGCAAAATAAATGTTCCCGTTGCAGATGAATGCCATGTGGGCTTGTTGATAGCACAAAAGACCATTTATCCAGCATAATGCATTTTACAAATGATTTTATACCGTTTCATAATAATGTGTCAAATAAATACCTCTCCATTTGATGCGCCAAAGAACAGCATGTAAGACACTTTATTACAATCCTGCTTGCACAACTATTAATCAATCAAGATAACAAAATGAACAGGGAACAGAGGGAAAAATATGAATAGAAAGAATGGTTAACTGAACTGTCATATTACATAAAGATGATGGTAAAAAAGTTTGCACCAGGAAAGTTAAGAGTTTGTTGTAAAAGAGAAACAATGAATAGATCTCTACTTGTTGAATTTTATTTCTTAACTTGTGGAAGAATAGTGCACAAAATGAAAACAAGAAAATGGATAAACGATTTATGAATGGTAATATAGGGATCCAATAACATTCATCATAAATCAATAGATATGACATCAACTGTAGCAAGCACGGAACAAAATAGGATGAAACGTATGGATCAGTCTATTCCATTATTTCATACATTTGGAACACTTTTTTTAAATCGGCTAAAAAGTCACAGTGGTGTCAGAAGTGGAATTAAATTAGGCTGAACATTAATTTTGGTTTGCACTGGTCTTGACTCCAGTAATATTTGTATCGTATCTGCTTCAGACTGTGACCTTCCTGACCATATACAATGCAGTAAAACTTGTATCGTATCTGCTTCAGATTGTGACCTTCCAGACCATATATAATGCAGGTGATTGGGTAAATACCTTGCTCACATTATGTATTGGTCACTTTATTTGTCATATATTCATATTGCATGTATTTGGTTACCATCTGAGATGAAAAATACGACTGATTTGGTCGTGTGGAGATGAAAGCAGGGGTTTTCACGAGGAGACATAAGCGGTGATTTTCCGGATTGATTTAATGTTATTCAGTCGACTGTCAGTTGTCTTTTCCCCGAGGCGATGGTACCGACAGCTACTGAAACAACCAACGGTCAAAACGTTACGGTCTAACGTGACACCTGGTGCACGGGCGTACTTGGTGCACGGGCGTCATGGTAAAACAGTCACTTTAGGGATGACCGATGCTTAATTGGAAATCCCAGTACATGTTTCTAAATCAAACAATTCCTGTATATGTTTTTAAATAAAACAAACCCCGTACATGTTTCTAAATCAAACGATCCCTGTACGTTTTTTCTAAATCAAACAATCCCTGTACGTTGTTTCTAAATCAGACAATCCCTGTACGTTGTTTCTAAATCATACAAACCCTGTACATGTTTCTAAATCAAACAATCCGTGTATATGTTTCTAAATCAAACAATCCCTGTACATGTTTTTAAATCATACAATCCCTGTACATGTTTCTAAATCATACAATCCCTGTACATGTTTCTAAATCAAACAATCCGTGTATATGTTTCTAAATCAAACAATCCCTGTACGTTGTTTCTAAATCAAACAATCCCTGTATATGTTTCTAAATCAAACAATCCCTGTACATGTTTCTAAATCATACAATCCCTGTACATGTTTCTAAATCATACAATCCCTGTACATGTTTCTAAATCATGCAATCCCTGTACATGTTTCTAAATCAAACAATCCCTGTACGTTGTTTCTAAATCATACAATCCCTGTACGTTGTTTCTAAATCATGCAATCCCTGTACATGTTTCTAAATCAAACAATCCCTGTACGTTGTTTCTAAATCATACAATCCCTGTACATGTTTCTAAATCATGCAATCCCTGTACATGTTTCTAAATCAAACAATCCCTGTACGTTGTTTCTAAATCATACAATCCCTGTACGTTGTTTCTAAATCATACAATCCCTGTACATGTTTCTAAATCAAACAATCCCTGTACATGTTTCTAAACCAAACGATTGTTGATCTCCTTGCTCTCACGAGACAGCTTTCTTAGTCATCTGAAGAGATGAAAAACAATTGTGATGCTAAAAGTTACAAGTTTAGTTTATGGGAATTGAAAATCAGATACAAATTCATCCAATCATGAAGATACGTAAGCTTCTCCTGAATTTCGTCAAATAAAGTATACCTATCGTCACACCTATGAAAGCAACCATGATTTTTCCACTTGAATAAATTATTTACCACTGTACACTCTTAAAATTTTAAAACACCTATATACCTTCACTCTCAAAGAAATATTACATCATTAGTCAAAATCGTGTGGTACGGTAATTCTTTACAAAACAATAAGGATGGAGAAAAATATAATACACCTCTAGCGGCGTGTTTTCTCAGAACTTTGATTTAACATCTAGTATTGATTGAAATTGGACTACATAAATAAATGTGTTATGTTGTGATCGAAGTACAGTCGTGCCGAAAGCAACGTATAAGAGAAATATAACGATTTGTATCAAGTTACAAATGCAAGAAAGGAAAACAGATGAAATAGAGAAACGAAATAAAATATATACCAGAGATGCAAAGGTTGGGTAAAAGGAGCTAAAGTAAATATGTATTGCATTGGGGGGAAAATATTAAAGAGAGAAACCATGAAAGAAACGCGAATGTGGAAAAAGCAGCACCTAGAGATAGGAATGTACCATATCAAGAATAACTGTTTCATGCATAACCTACTGAACTACACTTTAAAACGTGCCAGTGAGGAAACTATAAAGAGCACAGTTTTACATACAATTTCGTCACAATCAGCTAAAGTGGGCATTGTAGATGACAGCATCTGGTTCTTGGATTTTTTTCTTCTTCATGCATTTGATAGACAAAAATGTACCAGAAAAAGTCAGATAAATATATGAAGTTCATTTGCATTCCCAAATATGAAAAGTCCTAACACTTAATGAATATACATTCAAATCAAACAACAATAGCATTGACATTAATTTAATTCCATCTGTAACAATGATAATAGTAATTTAATTTCGTCTGTAACAATGATATAATTCCACCATAGCATGACTCAAAGGAAACAAATTATTGATAATGGGGAGGGAAAAACATGAATTTGTACACCTAGGTTTTGAGGAGCTTACACATGCTATTGTTTTAGCTGCTTTCCAATGTAAATACTACTATAACAAGTACTCTTATATGTTTGTTAACATTTTCTTTGTATGAACTGAAATTTATAAGAGAGATTCTACTGTCTATATTATTACAACGAATTTACCGATGATGCAATAGCTAGATTGAATCAAAGTATAAGATAATAGGTAAATTTATTTATCATAAGATCCAATGAGATCCAGCAGTACTAAATTGCCCTCAGGCGGAAAAAATTAATGACAACCCCATTCTTCGCGTAGAAGTAGAAATCGCAGTTAGGTCACTAAAAAAAGAAAGTCAGCCGGCATTAACAAAATACAAAAAGAGCTCATTCAAGCAGGAGGAGAAGACATGGTCACAGTCCTAACAACAATCTGCAACAAGATATGACAGACAGGAGAATGGCCAACCTCAATGATCCAGTCTTTGGACATCGTGCTCCCCAAGAAAGGAAACATACAGCTATGCCAAAACTACAGAACCATCAATTTCATAAGTCACCCCAGCAAAATCATGCTGAAGATAATTCTTAACAGATGTTACCACAAGATATTGGGCATCTCATACATTAACCATGTAACCGATGAATAAGTCCACAAGAGGATCCAACGAGCCATCGGATTCTATGAAGACCTCTTGACCACTGTAAAAAAGCACAAACTAAAGTGTTACTGTCATGTCTCAAGATCATCTGGACTGGCAAAAACAATATTACAAGGGACAGTGTAAGGGTGGGAAGACAACATTAAGGAAAGGACAGGCACGGGATTTGGAGATTCTCAAAGGGCAGTAGAGAACAGAGAAAGATGGTGAAAATTTGTTGTAAAAGTCAACTGTAGTACCCCAACGACCTCTTGGGTTAAGGGATTGATGATGATGAGAATGGCATTTATTACGCTGGCTGTATACAAGGTATCATTTGTTGTTGACAAAGATCACGGTGCTATTTACTGTAGGAAAGCAATGTTAGGACAAAGAAGCAGACATTATGGTAAAATTTCAACAATAAATATAAAATTCAGAAGTGCAATTGGATGTGGTAGTGATGATGTATTTATATCTCTGAGTAACCTGTCTATAAAAGCGGGTAGCATCAATGAATACTTGAATGCCTAAGAGTGGTAAAGGAATTTTATAGGTTTTTGTCATGGATGAACCCTTTACATTTTATGCATAAAATAAGTTTAGGTTTCTTTCATGTTATACACGCAAACTAAGACCAGTATTGGAAGGCATGTTAAATATTGTACACGCAAATTTAGAAAAATATTGGAAGAAATGCTGAGTGTTGTCCATGAAAATTGAAACCATTGGGGAACAATAAATATTCAAACCAAGAGAACAAGCTACAGAGAATCGCTTAGACTAAGTAATGAGAGCAAAGACTGATGAAGCGTAAAGACTAAATAAGTCGAACGGGTTCTTATACATGCTAGCAGAGTAACAGCGCTGGGCTTGTTGATTTCCTAGCATCAAGACTCGTTCGTTTTATTCATCTAATAATATGTCTAGATTTAAATTCTTTTTTAAAATTTAATTTTGTTTCACTATATCTTTTGTAGTGATAATTTTTATTGGATTTGAATCTCTTTTTAGAAAATTCACTTAATCTAATTAGAACGTAACATTTACTTTATCATTATTTTTAGCCGACCTTGTTTCGCAAATTTGTAAACACTAAGTAAAAAAGATTGGATATATCCAAGGTCATGTTTAACCCACGCGTTACCCATATTGTAAACAGTTTTGTTGCTTGATTTTATTCATTTCAAGCGTGAGAATTGAATGTTTTAGATAGGGCTATTCTAAGCTATGTGATAAATGGCATTTTTTATTGAGGTTTTAGAAGAAGAAAAAAACGAAGTTTATCATGTGAACTACCATATGATCTAATATCGAGGCACGCAACAGCCAATTGGTATTATTACAAGCCTGGGGTCTTTTACTTGACCGAGCGGTGTCAAAACCCTGGGCTCGAATCCCGCTAGAAGTCATAAGTTTACCCCATATTTCCAAAGACTTCTATACAACTTCAGTTGTAAGTCGGAAAACAAGACGTGTCCATTCTATACATAAAGTTTACAATAATTAATACAAGAACACATTATTTACAACTTGCAATTTAGCCATTGCACGCACATCCCCACAGTTTCTCTATATTACCTTACCGTTCTGCTTGTAATTCACACCGTAGAAACTGTACAACTATCCTTAACACGGAAAACTATTTTAACTGCCTACCTGAAGCCAGTCGGACTACCGTTTTAAGGCACATCACACTAGTATACCTACTCACATTTGCCGCTATGGCAACGTAAACGGTATCTACCGAGTACTTTCTCATTTATCCCATTGTGTAATTTACCGGTTTACTACCATAAAATACTGCCGCTGCAGTCACAACACCGATGTACACCACTAGTTTTTATAAGTGCTAGATCACGACACACACGGACAGTCATGCGGATTTGGTCTGAATTCGACACTCGTTGGCTATGGCATCTCACTAACAATTTCTGTCCGTGACGTTTCCTCCTAATAATTAGCTAATTATTTCGTGCTAGAAAATATTTCCCATTTCAACAAATTCCAAAAATCAAACATGTAATCACACAAGCCTAAAAATTGCTTAAACTAAATGTGCATCTTCTTAATTTTATTACAGTATTATATTAAGTCGTAAAATATTACTCTTTAGGAGCTCACATGTATTTTGTGTTGTTGACATTTTTTAGATATTAGTTATATAAGAATAATTTATCTTCTGTAGAAAATAAGTGCTTCTTCATCAAAGTTTTGGACCAAGACATTCAGTAGAAATTATTTGGAATTCTAAAGTCTGAATATTTTTTTTTGATTCACAAACTTCAAAGAGGAACTGTTGCCATTAGTACAACGACTTCATCTGACTTCATCGCCTTTTATATTGGAACTTCACCTAGATTCGAACCTGGACTTAATTAGAACTGTTGAGTGATAGGACTTATATTTGTCAATTCTATGATTAATTTTTGTATTATTTTCACAAACCTTAAGTCCTATTTTTCTATTTTTGTATTGTTTTCTAGAGATTTAAATATTTTGATAAAATTTACAAAACTTATTCACTTCTCTCTCTCTCTCTCTCTCTCTCTCTCTCTCTCTCTCTCTCTCTCTCTCTATATATATATATATATATATATATATATATATATATATATATATATATATATATATATATATATATATATATAAGAGTTATGTTTCCATGCAAATTGATTATATTGTACAATCTGGATTAGATCCTCAGAACATTACCTACGAAATGCAACGTAGAACAGGGTCGTCATCATCCTTTTCGTATCGGAGAATGTGCAAATTAAAATGATTGACGTCTTGCACATCATTTTATCCCTATTGAACATATCCTCCATGATAATTTGCATGCGTCAAATATTTTGATGTTCGTGCTTTAATTTTTGCCACATGGATGGTCTTTATTCAAAGAATTTATTAATTTAACAATTGATCGTGAACGAAAAAATAATCGACTGAAATTATTAAATCAAGATTGAAGGAAAAACACTTTACGTCCGCAAGGAAGAAATGACATGCACATATCTGACAGACAGTGATTCTAACGTAACTGCTCCTTTGAAAATGCAATTATCTTTTCAAAATTTAATTGGTTCAACCTAAATATCACCCTGCGCCGGCTTTACCATTAACCAGTATGCCCTTGGATGTACCCAAACGGAATTTAGTAATAACTCGTGGCTCGTGGCTGTCTCTAGACTGTGCTGCAAATTATCCGACCGGTTCCTAGAAGGCTACGTTGCAGAGTCAACAGCTAAGTTCAGATACAATAAAGTCGGAAGACCTATCGTGTTCATACGCAATTTGCAGGATATGAGTTTTAACGAATTTTGCTATCTAAAGTGAATTAAAATAAAGACAGATTTTATATCAATAAGAATACAGTCGGTCTGTAAAGTACGGAGATGGAACGCTAGCGAAATATTGTATAACAACAAGGTTTTTTTTGTGGTATGAAATCAAGTTAAAATTTTAAAAAATATAATTTTGATACAAATCTGAAGGTTTGTGCTGAAAAATTCTGTAGAATGTTACGTCTCGTCTGCTCTTCCCGTACAGTACAAAACTACAAATTGAGCATAGGTACTTTATCAAGCAAACTAGTCGTAGTGACCAGTTTACTTTTTATGGGCGCTAATATAATTGACACAGATACAATTTCATCACCATACACGCAACAGTGTCTTAGACTAAGGAAACGGTCATTTGTCCATAAATTATTTGTCTATCTTTCCACCCTCCACAAAATAAACCATATACACTGTTCGATGTATCTGCACAGACACTATATATAGGTCTAATTTAAGAAGGATACCCGGCTAGCACGGATTAGCAAATCTAATTAAAGCAGATTATTGCTATTTTTTGATTAGCTCACACAGTCTGTTATAAAACTACTTTTCTGCACCATTTCGCTGACCATGTACGTATACATATTTAACTTTTCTAAAACGGTTACTTGTGCATTTAATTTGTTTTGGGGGTTTTGGATAGAGATTAATACTCTTTGGAAACATGATTTATCTGTTTTCATATTCCTCGGGATATATTTTGTCAACTAATATGATGATGTGATTATGTTTTGTTTTTCTACCAAACAGAGCAAGATTATTTTTACGGCTATTTGGGAGCAAGACCTGTTTTTCAAAACATTCACACCCCATCCCTCAAAAATAAATAGTCGGTCCCTAAGAAGCAATGACCCCCCCCCCGAGTTTTGTTTACAGCCAGATTTCTTCTGTAATATACATGAACTATTTTCAGCAGATATTCCTAGAATCCTTATCAATATCGTAATGAGGTGAAGATATAGGACCTCTCACATTTCTAAGGTGGCGCTCTACAGTTTTGTATTTAGCCTAGAGTTAGAAATTTAAAGGAAAAGAATTTCTTTGGGTTTCCTCACTAGTTATACTGGCTATATAAAAAAGACTTTGTATATCTTAGGTTCTGTTTAAAGAACCTTTAATTCCCTTTATTTTGGTATATGATTGATAGGTGCAATATGGGTTTTAGAGTATTTAGCTTGGCTTTACTACAGATGTGCATCTTTCAAAAACGTCCTAGCTCTACTTGCTCATGTTCACTTCCCGAACTTCAGAGATAAATTGTGAAAAAAGAACCAATAACTTTTTTTACATTTTGTGTATTGGGTAATTCACTCATTGCACTTTTAGAAGCTTTTTTTGTCTAGTTTGGCAAAATTAATTTTCCCTATTTGAATAGCTGCCAAGGATAGTGTACTTTAGACAAATTCGGGTTGACTTTTGTAGGACAAGGTAGCAATCCTTTTTGTTAGCAGTGTGCTGAGATCATTTACAATTTCCAAAAGTACAATATACAAAGAAATTTCAGCCACAATACATGAATGTAGCATATAGGTATGCCAACATTCTCTCCACTGTGCGTGTTTAAAATGCGAACAACTTCACCTTACATACATCACTCTCTCAAAAGTACATAATAATTGGTGAATGCCACCTTAAAGTCACTCAAGTTAACACGCCTTGAATCGCCACAGACAAACAGATGCACGGACCTAGTAGAGGCTTCAAAATCTTTAGCGAAATGAGATACCCCGTATCCAGAAAGTTTCACTGAAATTTTATTTATGTGTGGGGCATGTAGTACACAAAGACAAACTGATGAATTCAGCTAATTTTTTGTTGCATCGACTCCAACAAATACCCGGTTTGTTTAATTTGCTTTTATCATTTTTTAAAAGAGACGTAATTCACAAAAAATGACTGAAATTACTGAAAGTAGATTACTATTTACAGGAAATACTTCTCTACATGTAAGACAGAAAATCAATGTTTAAGTTTACATTATTACCCCCCCCCAAAAAAAAAATCACATGATAAACAAGTTCTCAGGCAATAAAGAAATACCAGTTCAATTTTAGCAGTCGACTGATTGCTTGTGATGTCATCTTTATATGAAAATATCTCCAGGAAATGACAGCCGCTGTTACAAAGATATATTACTTCAAAAATGAAAATAACATTTAAGAGTCTCTAATTACTGTAATATTTCATCATATTCCGGACCGCTGTCTCTATAGCAACCTGGTTGCTATTTATTGGAGGCATTATTTACTGTAAAAATAAGAACAAAATTCCTATTCCTCTCGAAACGTTTTGATCTACTAGGAGGAAATATAAATTTTGTTATCAGCTTAATAGTTTTTAAATAAATTCTGATACTCAGCATCCAACAAAGTTACCGTCATGTGTATTGTTAAAATAAGATATAAAGTTTATACTGCTGGATAAATCACTAGCTTTCGTCATGTTTTGGCTTGACTTGCCTCTCTTTCCATTGACTTACTCTCAGACAAAATACATAAAGCACTCTAAAATAAATAAGAAGAAACACTACAATTATAACTACACAGAACGGACATTGTCATTAAATGCCGCCAACAAAGGCTCTGGGGTCATGATTAGGGAGAGAGAAGAATGGCTTTGGGGTAATTATAAGGGAGAGAGAAGAAGGGATTTGGGGTATTAATGAGAGAGAGAGAGAGAGAGAGAGAGAGAGAGAGAGAGAGAGAGAGAGAGAGAGAGAGAGAGAGAGAGAGAGAGAGAGAGAGAGAGAGAGAGAGAGAGAGAGAGAGAGAGAGAGAGAGAATGGCTTTGGGGTAATAATGACGGAGAGAAGAATGACAGAATGACTCTGGGATCATAATAAGGAAGAGAGTAGAATGGATTTGGGGTCATAATAAATGAGAGAGAGAAGAATGGGATTTGGGTAATAATGACGGAGAGAGAAGAATGATTTTTAAGACATAAGGAAGAGAGAATAATGGCCCTGAGGTCATGATAAAGAAGACAGAAGAAAGACTTTGGGGTCATAATAAGGGAGATAGAAGAGTGATAATGGCGGAGTAGTAGAAGAAAATGCGATTTCTAGCCCAGAGACCTCTATAAGCCCCAAACAAGTGCGACCGACCACCTCGTCAACACCCCCCACGGTCACCATCTTTTGGATGACCAAAACATATGATCCATCATATTCAACGGCATCTTTTTATTCTGAACTATCTCATATGACGACATTCGACGATCGTACTTGTTTTGGGCTTTTTAGGAGTCTCTGATCCATAACCCGCTATATACCCTATTACTGTGACTGTCAAATTTTCAAACAAATCCCCGATGATCAATGTTTCCACTGTAGATATCAGAAGTATTTTATTTGTCGCGATGGTAGGGACTAAACTTTACTTTACCTTTCACAAGGCGACGACATTCGAACAAATCCTTTATTTGCAGCTTGTTAAGAAGATATTTCTGTTGCTCAAAAATATACTTTTGATTGATCGAGATCAATGGTAAGTTTAGTATATTTCTGTTGCCTGATCGGATTGTGACAATTTTTAAACTTCTGGCTCATCTGTTCGAGGCTAATTTAAATATCCGCTGTCATCAGATATGACACCTTTATCTTTTCACGAGCTGTAGCAAAACATATACCTGATGTTTCATTATTAATTTCAACTGCCAACGGTTTGTCGTCTATCGTTAGAGATTTGATCTTGCTATTGTAGCTATTTGATACTCTCAAATTTTCAAACATTATGTTGTTCACCCAAAATTTCATACTTTCTTTGATAATTATTTTCAAGCCTGCTGGATGTCATTGGTAGGATCGTCAGCATACTGTCAATAGTACGAAACTCGCGTATTAAGTCATCCATATCATATTTTAATTTCCGTAAGTAAGATCGTGTCTGATCAAGTAATTTTTTGTAGGTGATACTAGCTGTTTTGCAAGCATGTTTTTAGTCGCAAGTCGAGGCTCAATTTTTTACATGCTATTGCAAGAGAAACACCAACGCTGGATTAACAAAAACGGATTAAATGAAACTGAGGCTTGAAATTTTACCAGAGCTGGTCATCAACAACGGTAAACATGTCATTATCTGGAGAATTTGTATCAATTTTTCACGCACAAAAGTTTTTCATATCTGTAATATTGCATTAGCGCGTCCATATATTATTTTCGAATTTTGTCCAAAATATGATTAAAATCGACTATCCTTTTTATTATACAATAGAGGTTTGATTAAGTAATTAATTGCGGTGTTTCGGCTACAAATTCCGGACACCACCAGTATGACGCTGCGGTTAATCTTCTATCAGATGCTATCAGCATAAAAGTTTCTTCGGCATCATTGTTAAACACTAAAGACACAATTTCATAAAAATCATCGGTCGAATGACGCCATGGAAATGTAGTAAATATACCTAACTTTGCACTGCACTGGAAAGCCTATATACATCAGTGACCTCCACGGTGTGTTTGAAAGTGTTATTTTGCTTTGACTATATTGCTGATTTTGATGCCATTGTGTACACAATAATTTTCATTTGTTTGTGCGGAATTTTAATCAGATTTGTTTTACCAACGATATTAGATATCCCACTGACAATATCATTGATGTTTGTGTTAATGTCAGTTTTATATTAACAGTTGGTAAACTTCCGAAAAATTCGTTAGTGGTTATGTTCACGCTTTTGCGGAAGTTCATAAACAGCTGAACATGATTACAAAAATCAGTCTTAAATGTGGCCATTCCTTCAATGATTGTGGCTAATGAAGTTGTTATTGGAACATCCTTATCATCGACATATTTATTTGTTCCAGCATCCAAATCAGACTCTAGCGTTCTAAGATTATCGATGCAAATATTGGTCCTGTTGAGAAATGCACGCATCATACCACCGCGCACTGATACGTACTTTGATTTTTGATCATTAACATCTATTTTTGTTGCGGTGTCCGAATCTGCGGTTGAGTCTCCAAGGTATGTAACTTATTTTGATTCATAACGATGATACCTCTGAACGAATCACCAGCCTTTTTGATGCAATCGTTACCTTGATCGGCAAAAGTAACAATATTATTAACAACCACGGTAGGGTTTCGTACGAGTATATCTAATAGTTGCACATTGCTTGTATTTAATCGTCCTTGTTTCTCCTGAAAAACCACAACTGCATTTTTATCTGGGATTTAACAAATTATTGATCTGATCAAGAGTTGCGTTTCTAAATAAGTTACCTCGTTGACAATCGGTCAATGGATCTCCTAATGTTGTTCCGAATTTTGTATAGTAGCTCATTATTCGTATCCTCCTGCATAAAATTGTCAACGTTAAATGGTTTAATATGAAATAAAATTATAGAACAACCATGGCAAAGATATTAAATGTTGATACCGAATGATTAATTCATCCTACACACAACAATAAACTTCCAGATTGTCATTACCTAAGTCTGGGTCGTACAGGATCGAGTAAAACAAATTTGTTATTAAAGCTTTTACTCAACGATAACTTCAACTATGATAAGCTATATATTTACACCATTGAACCGCAACATGATAAATACGAATTATTGACCGAGTACAACAATAAACTTCGTGATGAGCTTGGAGCTGATGATGACTTATTTTTGACAAAACAACCAGAAAAACTGACTCCAGTGAATAAACTTGATTCATTCGAGCATAAAATAATTGTCTTTGACGAAATTCCGCTAAACAAAGAGGCGATGAAAAAGATTTGATCTTATTTTTTATTATCGCGTAAAAAAAATGTAATTTGTCTGCCTCGCCCAAGGTTTTTATAACGTCGATAGATTTATTAGGTGTAATACTGGCTGTTTTATACTAGTAACCAGGCTTGACAAGGTGGATGTGAGAAATATTGCAAACATCATTGCGGTGATGTCACGAAAGACATTGTGAACATTGCGGTGTTGTTACGAAAGATTATGGACTTATATTATCTAGCAACAAAAGACAAATACATTTTTTTATTTGACAAGCTAGCGCGTGATCTGAATAAAATGTTTCGTGGTTGCATCAGCACGTTTCTATAGGCGGATTTTGTAAAGCGTACAGAAAATAATAGACAAGCACCAACAAAGAATCGAATTACTAAAGAAGTTTCTTAAAACTCGAGCAGCTTTTTTAAAAAAAGTGGAAGAAGCTCGGCGTGGACAAATTCTAACAAAGGAAGAAACTGCTAAATATTTCAAATCTGTTACCAAAGCAGTACTTGGCAAACAACCAGAATTATCTGCACTATTCGCAGACGAGTTTAAAACAATTACAAAAAAAAGAAATAGGAGAGTAAAAACGATGGCAAAATAACTTGTGAGACAAACAGCTGATCCTCTTACGCTTCAACATAAGATAGCAAGGCTGACGAGTTAAGTAGGTTGATAGATGACGTGTCGTAGCAAACTAGCTGAGAAACAAAACAGAATAACTGAAGCTACCATAGAAATGATTCATATTGATTAGCAGATGACACGTGATAGAACAATGCTAGAGAAAAAACAACTGAAAACAAATAAAATAATTTTGTTTGATGAAAAACAAACTTTAACAACACTCGAGAATGGAGCTGTGTCGATTGCAAAAAAGGATGGGACTTTTGACAAGTAAAATTAAGGATTTTTAAATGGCTGAAGAAGCGCTCAAAGACCCTACCGCAAATGAAAAAGTGCGAGATGTTTTTCGTAGAATGAGAGACGGAATTATTGCTGAGATATTAGGTAAAACAGCACATCGATACCGAAGTAAACCAGGAGATTATGGTAAAGGTTATAATTTTTTAAGATTGTTTAATTAGTACGAAAGAAAACGAAATGAAACATTACCAGGGTAAACCAATGGATCTAGAGTTAAAATGTTTAAATCAAACGCAGGCGTAGTCGAACGAATGATGTTGATATCATCCAACTAAGCTGGTAACGAAAGCGTAGAGATCGATAACGAATTATGGATATACTAGATCATCTAAGATTGAGTGGATTACTGACATCAGACAGAAGAAAATTTTACATCTTGATTTAATTTGATCAAGGCGATCGTATACAATGTCAACCACATTACTACTCGATTCATCACAGACAACGAGGAACAGCATGAATGTTTCTGGGTATTACAATCCGCCGTTACATCTAGATCCAAAAATCCAGTACGAGATTGAACGAAATTTCTGCGCAACATGGAATACTATTGATAACATGAAAACTGATGTCAATGACGGGTTTGCATACGTTCCAAAAGCAATAAGACATCTACTATGGAAAATAATTAAAATTTCACAAGGATCCTACAACATAACTGACGATAAAAGAGCAGATTACAAAGGTAGGCTGATAATTTTGAACTGACATCCAATTACAACACGTCAAGATCTAAAATAACATTAAACAATTAGGGTATGACAATCATTGATTCACCGAAAAGTATTGTATCTCTGATCGGATTTTGGCAGTCAGCGTACGCTAGTAGAGAGAATGAGACCTTCACATATGACGGTCAACTGCCATTAAATATAACTGACGTAAACACAATGACTATTGATTGTTATCTGGATCTTACTCAGCCCAGGGCAGTAAAGAACAAACGATATATAGTTTTTCGACAGACGTTCCACGTGGATCGACCATGGAAATTAATTCACGTCAAGTATCACAATGCAACTCACAGATCAATCTGGTAAACAAATAGAACTAAACAACGAAATTATTACGTATAAGTTAAACCTACGCTTAAAAGCGTGATCAATTTTGTGAGCATACTTTTTTTAGACGAAGATGAGACGAGGAAAGGTTTATAGAAGAAAATTGTAGGTGGATTTTTGGAAACATATTTACAGCAATTGCAGAGAATATACCAGGTATCGCGCGTAAAATATCACCAATTGTACTTGACGCAGGTAAAGCTTTTACGACAGGGGCAGCATCTTTGGCGGACACTGCAGTGGAACAAAATATGGTCGATAAGATTAGAGGCTTGGAAATAAAACGAGCGTTGTCAGATGTTGCTCCAACAGTGGAAAAAAACGAGGTATGATAGCTACATCAAAACAATAATATCACCGTATGGTGGAGAAATGGCGCGTAAACTTGTAAAGAAAACAATTTCAACGACCATGCTGACTTTTAATGTTGTGTAGCGATTTTTAAATAATTTCGGCTAAAAATTATCTCGATCTTGCTGAAGAATACGATACTGACGACGCCACAACGAAATTCGAATGCATCGAGTATCTAGACGAGAACTCGAACGGATCGAATAAAGCCGGAGTAAAACGTTTAACACACGCGACGAGGACGTGATTCTGCTGCCGCATAAGGCAGTGTTAGAAGTGCGTGGCCAAATATTAGTTGAGATAGGTAGTGATGTTTCAGCTGGTGTAGAAATTGCGCTTGTCAACAACGGCTGCAACTTGTTTAAAAGTGCACGATATCAACTGGCCAGTCAAACCGTATAAGATATTTCAATACACTTGCCTATAGCGAATACAATACTTAACATTGTTTCGTTTAGCGATGATTACTCTAGATTAGTGGCTACAAACATGATGTGGATTAAAGATATCTCAATCAGGACAACTGCCTCTGGCGAGTTTATTTCAATTAGTACTTTTACACCCGGTGCTAATGATGCTGCAGATGCTGTAATTGGTAGAGATTTTCTTATTGCGAATGCTTAAAAATTTGGTATAACCGCACCAGCTGCAGACGCTAATGCAGACTCCACAAGAGTTTTACTTATTGCTGCTAGTAATAATCTTGGTACAACTCCACCAGGTACAGATGCAGTTGGTGTTGCAATGTTAAATTAAATAAACGGTGTTTTCCGCAGAATATTACCAAATAACGATGATGTTTCCGTTAAGCACAATGTTTGAGTTCTGTCCTGAGTACAACAATTGTTTCTCGATGACTAAAGCACACGCTTATTTTAGATCGAGCTGTTCAAAACGATTGCATAATTGATGCCGATGGAGCAGCCGAAGGACAGTTTGCTATCATAAGATTAGCGCTGTAGATGCCTCGGATTTAACCTTCTGTAGCTAAAATGATGGAACTCGAATCGATATTAACCGCTTACACGGAAAAGATATATTTTCTGCAAAACAGGATTTATCAACCAGCAATTCCCAATGCAACGGATTAGACGTGGCATGTAACAAACACGCCTAGCGAACAATTATCGCGACACTTGTTCGTTGTTTTCCAACGACAGGTGTGTGGTAATGATCAAGAAATAAAAACCTTCGTATTGGATAACCCCGACGTTAGAGTGAGAATCAATTCCGAACAATATTACGAACCTGCAATCGAATGAATTTTGCCGTAGACGCAAACAGAAACATCTCTACGCCGTACATGTACCTGATGGAAGCTATGCAATAAATAGCAGGACGCGGACAGTGGATATCAAATATCAGTAGAAGAATTTGGTTCACTCTATCCTATATTTAATTTTGACTTATAAATGAATTCCGAACGAGCTATCGGATCGATTGCTGATATTGAAATCACTTGGACAATTGGCACACTGCCAGCCGAACAGTATAACATATATGAGTTAGTTGTCAGTGATAGATTCTTGGCCATCGACGTGACCAAAGGAATAATGACCGTGCAAGTTTGATCTAACAAAGAGTTTTATCATGAAAGCCATGTAAATCACTGGAGAAATACACCTAACATCCGGCCAGGTTGAAAATATTTTCAGCGGCGGTTGCTAAACACAGCTCTATTTCTTTAATTATATCTCCGGGAACGGACGGTGTTAAGACTTCAAATAAAACTGCGGTGAAAGTCATGCTAACGCAACAATAAATCAATACACTCCATCGCAAGACGATCGTAGGAAAACCGTTTGGTCTTAAACTGTTTCGCAAATCACAGGAATGTCAAAGCATGGCGGATTTTTGGACCATCTCCCTGTGATAGCTAGCAAAATTTTGCCAATACTTAATAAGAACAACTCCAATGATCAAACTGACACCTCAACAAGAATCCGATTGTAAGCAAGCGGAATGTTGTTATATTTATATAAAAGCTAATAAAAAGAGCACGCGACCACTGCCATGTCAAAGGACGGTATTGTGGAATTACTCACGATCAATGTAATGTAAGGTTTCACGCACGAGAGATTTTATTCCGGTTATTCTTCACAACCTCCGAGGATAATATAGCCACATTATCGTAGAAGCTTTTGGTGATCCTGACATAAAATCTCGTTTAAAACTTGATAACGTGATCAAATGGATTCGAAATAATTTTGAAAAGTATATGACCATTACGCTAGGTAAGTTGAGTTTTATTGACAGCCTTCAGTTCATGGCAGTATCGGTAGATGAGCTAGTAAACACGATGTTTGTATCGGCCGTAAGTATGATAAACTACGAGACTGTTTTGGAGATAAAAATAATCTACTAACTTACAAAATGAGTGTTTCCCATTGGGTATCTCGATGATTGGAGTAAATTTGATGAAACTTCGCTACCTGACAAGGACAAATATTACTCGCAGCTCATATTTGAAAATATCAAACATGACGAGTACAAATATGCACAAGATATCTGAAATAAATTTAACTGTAGAAAATTTGGTGATTATCACGATTTATATCTGAAAACTGACGTGGTATTGCTGGCGGACGTATTTGAAAGTTTTCGTAGAGTAAGCTATGATAATTATGGACTAGATCCTTGTTGGTATTATTCTGCTCCCGGACTGTCATGGAACACTTTGTTGAAGTTCAGTAAGGTAAGGTTAGAATTACTAACGGACGTCGTTATGTTCAATTTCATTTAGAAAAGTATTCGATGCTGTATTATAGTGAGAACAAAGAAATATGCATAAGAAAACAACAAAAACCTAAAAGAATACAATCAACATCGTCCTTCGAAGTACATCATTTATCTTGATTGTAATAACTTGTACGATTATTATATGGCCGAACCAATACCTTATGGCGGATTTCACTGAATTACATCTGATCAATTTCTATCGGAGACCGAAAAAAGACACTCGATGATGTTTAGTATTTCGTTGGAGTTGATCTCGATTATCCAACTTCGCTACACAGTTTGCACTACGAGTATCTTTTCTGTGCGGAATCGATGGTCATAGATTATGACATATTATCTCAGGAACAACAAGCGTTATCATCACCGCAACAAAATTCTCTGGTAAAAAATCTAGTCCAAAATTTACTCGATAAGAACCATTATGTTTTATATTACAAAGTTATTAAATAAGCAGTAGATGCCAGTCTCGTGTTGAGAAATGTACATCGTGTATTAAAGTTTAACCAGTCGCCGTGAATGAGAAGTTATATTAACTCGAACACTTCGAGAAGAGATGCAGCGAAAGCTGATTTTGAGAAAACTTCTTTAAGCTGGTGAACAATGCCATTTTTGGTACGGCGATTGAAAATAAAAGAAAACGAGTGAATGACGAGTTAGTGAATGATATTCATTACAGAAACAAACTTGTGTCAGACGATGATTTTGTCAGCATGAAAATTTTTTATGATAATCTTGTCGCGATACAACGGCGAAAACAAATCTAAAAGTAAACGAGCCCATTTATGTTGGAGCTTCCGTGTTACATTTATCGAAGGTTGTTGGCAAATTCAAAGATGCAATGAACGCGACCATCATGAAACACTTTATCGGACTGCGCAGTAAAATGTACACGGTATTGTATGACAATAATAAAATAACGAAAAAGGCAAATGGTCTGCCTCGCTATGATGTGAAAATGTTTATGAAATTTGATGATTAAAAGTAAGCGCCTGACGTCGGCTTCAGTTTTATAAGAACAATGTCTTTTCGAAAAAATCGTTATAAATTCGAAACTGATGTCATTATCAACGCAGACTAAGTAATTTTGATGATGAACATTATTGCCAAAATGGAGTAGATCCATTTGCACTTGGGTACTGTCGCGAAATAGATCTACTCGATCTCATATTTGGTGTCTGGGGTATCGTGGGCGATGTTGGAAGAGTCACAGTAGTAAGGTAAAAGGCGGGTAATGGATCAGAGACTCATAAAAAGCCCCAAACAAGTACGATCGTCGAATATCGTCATATGAAAGTTCAGAATAAAATAATGCCGTTTAATATGATGTTTTAGTCATCCACAAGATGGTGATCGTGGAAGTGTTGAGCAGGTAGTCGGTAGTACTTGTTTGGGACTTTTTAAGGGATCTCTGGGTTAGAATCCGCCTTTTCTTCTACTACTCCGTCATTATGACCCCCTCCCCACAAAAGGCTATATAAACGGCAGAAATAAGAATTTGGGTCATAAGGGATTCTACAATTAACTGGACCATGGCCAGAATAAGAAGAGTCTCATTAATTGGACCATGGCCTAACTGTAAAAATACGCGAGTCTCATTAATTAGACTATGGCCTGATTGCAAAACACGCAAAGGGTCTCAATATTTTTATCAATAACTTTTTTAAGAAAGATTTGATCCGATGATCCTAGGGCATTGTAGCAGAATTGAAACCGCGTGGGATTTCTCTCTTTGGATTAAATGAATAACAACAAAGTGATGAATGATTAGAATTTATAAAATGAAATACTAGATATAGATATGTGAATACAAAACAAATAACCTGATTTTCACATTCCTATCATACAATTGATGCAATTTATCCTACATACACTCATGAAATGATAAAGAAAGAAAAATTACAAAAATATGATTCATTGGCCTCTAGCCTAAAATAAAAGGCACAAATATGATATGTATCAAATAAAATGAAAAATGAGATTCACTTAATCTCATGTACGCATTAAACTTCGAGATTCACAAAGTCTCTTGTGATAAAACAGACAAAAGAAAATGAGCAATACTCATACTGTTATTACTATTGTTTCGACTAAACACTGTGCTCAACTAAATACACAAATAGATGAAAACTCACATCACTGCGAACTGGAATAGTCATTAACTTGACAAACTGTCACTCTACAGTTTATTCAATATACGAACTGGAACTCTGCAGTTTCACCAGATCCCTTTCTTATTAATCAACGCTCATATACATCACGGATCCCTTATATGTATTCATAAATATACATAAATGTATTCATACACATAGACGTAGACGGCATGCTGTAATACAGATAGCTACATCTAACCATGGATTGCTATAGTCGGCTCTTATCGGACACTGAATCTCCCATAAGGCATCATCAGATTCAATAAGACCCCGTCAGCCGAGTAATGTTCAATAATGTCCAATAAGCACTCTTAATGTCCATTAAGCTCCCATAGTGTCCGCTAGTGCCCAAATAGTATCAATTAGTATTCAATATGCTGTAATAGTGTCTACTAAACTCCCATAGAGTCCACTAATGTTCAATAGTGTCCAACAGGCTACAACAGGCTAAAACAAAACAAAACTATTTATTAATAAATGGTAATAACAAAGTAAGGTAATGGTAATAACAAAGTAAGGTAAGCAGTGTTTCACAAATCAAGTAAACAAAACTTTGACACTTACCCCTATGGCCTGAGACGATGGTAACCTCGCCACTGACAAATTCCAAATGACTTGTGTCTCAATTCACAATGTATCAAGCTTAAGTCCATATGAGTGAATAATAATTATGGTCAAATGTTCATGTAGACCATTCTTTTCCGTGTCTTTCAATTCGAAATCACTTTACCTAGAGCAGAGTGTTTCACCCCTGGTAACGTTGTACGCCTATACAACGAATAAGGTGAAAAATAATTTCAAGGCAAAACCAAGTTATTTACAGCCTTATTCTGTGACAGACAGGAAGATTATACCTCCTACACAAAACATAAACTAGGAAGCATCGTCAAAGACTAATACTATCTGGTAACGATCACTCTGTGGAGTACATTTCTGAACAACTCGACTTCTACATATAACCTCATATATCATATACCATCAATCAACTCGTATCACCAAGACATCGTCGTTTGTTAAAAGAAAGTAAGAAATAAAGCCGATACACGGCTTGTTTTAAAGAACGTAACTTCTATGTGCACCAATATCCTTCGTAACGAGAGAATTATAGCACGCGAATGAAGCATAGTAATAACAAAACCAACTTATTAACTTATAAACCTATTGAAATTAGTAATTAGTAATTTAAAAATAACTTCAAATTAGATGGAAAAATCCAACCTGCCAATTAATTCCAGAAGAAGGATGACTCATCTAAACTGGTAGGCAGACGACTCTCGGCTTTACTGCCTTACATTCCGCTTTAGTGACAACATTTCAATAACGAAACTGAAATTAACTGGCGCCACGGAAGAGAAAAGCTGTTCGAATTTCTTAATAAAGCAAATAAATTTCATCATTCAATAAAGTACAATACTGACATAAGACATGTAATGTTGCTTGTTTTGGGTCTTTTGGTGGTTTTTGTTTTTGTTTTGTTTTATGTTGTTGTTGTTGCTTTCTTGGGGGTTCGGTGGTGCACAATAAAACTCCTTGGCTACAAAACTATAAATGGATGTTTACTTCAAATCAACATCAAACACCAGTACATGCACCCATCCAGTGAAACCCAAAACATTGTATTCAACCACCAGCCCCCTTCGCCAGGCTCAAAGAGTGAAAAGGTTCTGATGAGAAGATAATCTAACGATGATATAATTAATTTTCTCAACACCAAATCAAGCTAACACTGACAGAAACACTACAGATACTAGCATAGAAAAGGTGCAAATTAAGAATCGAGAGAGTTGTTGATGTTGAGAACTGGAGTTCTGGCACAAAAAGGGAAAATATTGAAAAGATGCCACTCTTCTTGTCTTTACATCCCCATTACTATGAAGAATGCAAAAACAATGACTGGTTTACTACTGAGTCATCCAAAACCCTAAAGGTATCGTTTTTAAAAATAAAACAGTCATATCACACTGCAGACCAAAACATATGACACGCGACTAAAACTAAAAAAAAAAAACCAGAATCCAAACTAAGAATTGATACCGCGAACCGTGCGGGATAAGAGTCAAGACATGTCGAAACATTACCAAGACAAATGACTTTCCAGCACGGCAACCACTGTATTACCAGCACAATGACAAGCAAAGTAACAAAATGTAATACATTGAATAACATGCCAGATTTGTTCTGTCCAGTATGTGGGGAAGACGGAAAGCAAGGAGGACAAATCTACATAGATTCAACAATAGTAAATACGTACGCATGAATATAATTTTTACTTTTGGAAGCACATTAGAAAGCCATTTCCTTGTTTATGTTCTGTCTGCTTGCAAAGGTATACCTTCACAAAGGGTTTACTTCCCAAAAGCTTTTACCCTGTTTATGAAATATTTGTTTGTAAGTGTTTACTTCCCAAAGCCGTTACACTGTTTATGTAATATTTGTTTGGACGGGTTTACTTCTCAAAGCCTTTACACTGTTTATGCAATATTTGGAAGGGTTTACTTCCCAAAGCCTGTACACTGTTTATGCAATATTTGTTTGGAAGGGTTTACTTCCCAAAGCCTTTACACTGTTTATGCAATATTTGTTTGGAAGGGTTTACTTCCCAAAGCCTTTACACTGTTTATGCAATATTTGTTTGGAAGGGTTTACTTCCCAAAGCCTTTACACTGTTTATGCAATATTTGTTTGGAAGGGTTTACTTCCCAAAGCCTTTACACTGTTTATGCAATATTTGTTTGGAAGGGTTAACTTCCCAAAGCCTTTACACTGTTTATGCAATATTTGTTTGGAAGGGTTTACTTCCTAAAGCCTTTACACTGTTTATGCAATATTTGTTTGGAAGGGTTTACTTCCCAAAGCCGTTACACTGTTTATGCAATATTTGTTTGGAAGGGTTAAACTTCCCAAAGCCTTTACACTGTTTATGCAATATTTGTTTGGAAGGGTTTACTTCTCAAAGCCTTTACACTGTTTATGCAATATTTGTTTGGAAGGGTTTACTTCCCAAAGCCTGTACACTGTTTATGCAATATTTGTTTGGAAGGGTTTACTTCCCAAAGCCTTTACACTGTTTATGCAATATTTGTTTGGAAGGGTTTACTTCCCAAAGCCTTTACACTGTTTATGCAATATTTGTTTGGAAGGGTTTACTTCCCAAAGCCTTTACACTGTTTATGCAATGTTTGTTTGGAAGGGTTAACTTCCCAAAGCCTTTACACTGTTTATGCAATATTTGTTTGGAAGGTTTTACTTCCCAAAGCCGTTACACTGTTTATGCAATATTTGTTTGGAAGGGTTTACTTCCCAAAGCCTTTACACTGTTTATGCAATATTTGATTGGAAGGGTTTACTTCCCAAAGCCGTTACACTGTTTATGCAATATTTGTTTGGAAGGGTTTACTTCTCAAAGCCTTTACACTGTTTATGCAATATTTGTTTGGAAGGGTTTTTTTCCCAAAGCCGTTACACTGTTTATGCAATATTTGTTTGGAAGGGTTTACTTCCCAAAGCCTTTACACTGTTTATGCAATATTTGATTGGAAGGGTTTACTTCCCAAAGCTTTTACACTGTTTATGCAATATTTGTTTGGAAGGGTTTACTTCCCAAAGCCTTTACACTGTTTATGCAATATTTGTTTGGAAGGGTTTACTTCCCAAAGCCTTTACACTGTTTATGCAATATTTGTTTGGAAGGGTTAAACTTCGCGAAGATTTTGTGCAACTGTTGATATTTACATTTCTGGAACACTAATACTGACTCGCATTTATTAGTTATTATTGTACTGAAGTGCCGTTAAAACATACATACATACATGCATACATACATACATACATACATACATACATACATACATACATACATACATACATACATACATACATGCATGCATGCATGCATACATGCATGCATACATACATACATATATATATACATACATACATGCATGCATGCATGCATGCATGCATGCATGCATGCATGCATACATACATACATACATACATACATACATACATACATACATACATACATACATACATACATACATACATACACACACATGCATACATACATACATACATACATACATACATACATACATACATACATACATACATACATACATACATACATACATACATACATACATACATACACACATACACACACATACATACATACATACATACACACACACACACACACATACATACATACATACATACATACATACATACATACATACATACATACATACATACATACATACATACATACATACATACATACATACATACATACATACATACATACATACATACATACATACATACACATACATACATACATGCTCTTAATTTAGAAGCTCGTTATAATTACACCTTGCATTATAACCACCTAATAGATGCTTCTGGGACGATATTTTGCATATTCATTCATTTGTATCACTGCCGTGACCAATCATTTGAAAAGGCAGGCAAGTTAAAGACAACAAAAATCATCTTACTGTATTGAATTGCATGGTTTGCTAAAAGTTCAAATTCAGTCTTTGTTGGGGGCTTTAAAAACACATTTTAAAAAAAATAGCGCCAAATACGGATACGGGAGGTCGTGGATTCTATCCCCGGTCGAGTCATACCAAAGACTTACAAAAATGGTACTAACAGCTGCTTCGCTTGGCGCTCAGCATTAAGAGGTTAGTGTTAGGACTGGTCGGCAGTTGTCAGGATAATGTGACTGGGTGTGACATCATGCTACATGTCTGCGGCATGATGCCCCAGTGCTAGACATCACTATAAACTGCCACACACTGCAGACATCGTAGTGATATGACTGAAAAATTGTTAAAAGCTACGTTAAAAATTATAGACACCAACTCCGTTTGTAGCTGTTATTTGTGCCATCTGTCATAGAAAAAAAATGGGATCTCTGTATATTCTGATTTGCTGCATATTAATAATAACAACAAAACGGCAACTACCACTACTACTACTGCGACCTCTATGAATTTACAACTTGATTTTGTCTACTTTTAAATATTTATGAAGATTTGGACTTGAACCCGACGATAAATTAAAAAAAAAACAAAACATGGTCTTCTTACCAAGAAGTCCTTGTGCCTTGCGACCGATGCCGTTCAGACACAATAATGCATGCATTAAATCAATGAAACAAAAATGTTCAATAGGGATTTTATGTTAATCAAAAGTTGGATGTTCTGGAACAACTGAGATGAGCAGAAATATATTGGAAACTAATTTTCTGGCCAATTACACACATTCATTGACAGAATTGATACCAGTCGGAGTATTGATAGGTTTGCTTGAACTGAAATTACGTGCCTATTGGTGTGAACTGCTGCAACATATTGGAATGAGAGAGAAAATGATGAGAACAAGGTAAGTATGTCTAAATGGTAAAGGGACACCAGTAAAATCATGGATATATTGCAAATTCTAGTCATCACAAAATGGCACATTCAAATGCTTTAGCAAACGTCTACCAAAACCTCTACCATAGGTTCAAATCCCACATGAGGCGAAACATAAAAGAAAAAGAAGTAAATCCAAACAAAGATAAAGACAAAAAGGTAAAATCATTGGAAATACATAGCTATTGTCTTTTTTTATATGTATCAACTACAATCTTTCAAAACTTCACTGATCTTTTAGGCTGAATCACCATTAGAGGATACATAGTTGACCCCGATTAGTCGTCTCCAACGCTTGAAGAGCGTACCCGTCTATTTTACAATCCCTCCGGGGAAAAAAACTCCTGACCATGGTACCGAGTAGAAATGTATTCATAGGAATCATATTTAAAAAGAAATAGCAAGCGACTTGCGGTCGCTCACCTATCTGCATTGTTGGCTTTTTGCTTCTAATAAAAATATATGCATTATTTCGATCGAAGTAGCCATTTCATTACTACCTCAAACATTGCGTACAAAAGCGGCAAAAATATATCCAGTTTTTGGAGCAAGTTATATTTCTTGGATAACATTTTCCCTATCATATTAATGAAAGAGGCAACATTAGAATTCAAGGTATGCAATCACGCCGCATGTTTTAATGCCGAATAATTTTGTAAGCAAATCGAAGTTTGCTAATGCCATATGTCGATGAAGGAGGTGGATGCAGATTGGAGCAATGAGACTAAGGAACCTACTGGATAAAACACCTCTCATCTGTAATGTACCCGTACATTACGTACACTTTAATCTCAGTCCATTGCTATCTCATATGCATGGTTACCTTAATTGTTACTTTGTCTGTTTTCTAAAAAAAATTCCCCGCTGACAAGATTGTGTATGGAACTATAATAGTCCCGTTCTGCTGTTATGATGTTGTATATCATTCTATAAATGATCCTATTTAGGTTATATACAGGAAATTACAAACAGACAATGAAGACAAAAGCTCTGATTTGAATGTTTTACCGAGGGATTATTTTCGACCGCATCGAGCGTCATACTGTCATATGTGGTTGTCGGAGCAGTGTCTCCGTATTTTGAATAAATTAGTAGAATTCAATACATTGAAGAAAGAAAGGGTTTAATTTGCTTCCATCTTTTACTGATATTGTTTAGGGTGTATCGTCAGATATCAATCAAAAGAGATGTATTCAGTTAATTAAGCCAATTTTGGAACGTTGACAATGTGCCTCGTGTATGTTGGTAAAATATTTGTTTGGAACGTTGACAATGTGCCTCCTGTATGTTGGCAGAATATTTGTTTGGAACGTTGACAATGTGCCTCGTGTATGTTGGTACATTTGTTTGGAACGTTGACAATGTGCCTCGTGTATATTGGTACATTTGTTTGGAACGTTGACAATGTGCCTCGTGTATGTTGGTATATTTGTTTGGAACGTTGACAATGTTTCACGTGTATTTTGGTATATTTGTTTGGAACGTTAACAATGTGTCTCGTGTATATGTTGGTACATTTGTTTGGAACGTTGACACTGTGCCTCGTGTATGTTGGTATATTTGTTTGGAACGTTGACAATGTGCCTCGTGTATGTTGGTATATTTGTTTGGAACGTTGACAATGTGCCTCGTGTATGTTAGTATATTTGTTTGGAACGTTGACAATGTGCCTCGTGTATGTTGGTATATTTGTTTGGAACGTTGACAATGTCCCTCTTGTATTTTGGTATATTTATTTAGAACCTTAACAAATTCTCACTGGATAACCTGAGGACCGACTGATTATATAAAAGTCCACATTCAGTCGCCATATATATAACATAGAATCCATCTATTTTAATCAGAGATAAGTAAATATTTTGAAATTATAACTATAATATCATTAACAAAGATACTGGGTTTGTCTTCCACAGTACATCTTTTTATTGTAATTTTTTAATGGGGGGTGCTACTTTTTGGCCAAACTAAATTCATACATAAATGCAATTAATAAGTGACTAAGGACTCACAATAAAGATTGATATTGACTAAAAAGCATGAATGGAGATGAAGTGTTTGGAGAGAATGAAGTAAGCTGACTTGAAAATTGGCAATATTATTTCAGAATATTATTCTTTAAAGTCTGTCAAAGTCGTCCATTAATTTACTCAAATCGATTGGACCAGACCACTACTACTACTACTACTACTACTACTACTACTACTACTACTACTACTACTACACACACACACACCTACACACAAACACACACACATACACACAGAGTATTGTTTAAAAATCCTAGTGTGGGTGGGCACAAGCTTACTTCTCTAATTGGTAGACAAAATTAATAATAAAATACTAATGTCACACTTGCCGCGAAAAAAACTCTTTTACCAGGAAGAGGTGAAGGATGTGATTTTACCGGTAAACACTGGCGTGTACGTGTCAAATGTCGAAATAAATTCCACATTTTTAACACAAACACACAGTAGTAGGAAAAAGTAAGGGTATGAGCCCAAAGACCCTTTATTAGATCCCCTGAGACCTCCTAACAAATACAAATTACGCCTTCTCTCATTCCTAAAACTCCCACCCGAAATGATTTACATAAAATTGAAAGGCAGATCCTAACCCATAACATGTATACCTAGACTTGGTAACAGATGTTACCTAATCAATATCATCTATAGAGCGCTAGCCAAGCTTTTTAACGGTATGTGCAGTCTGAAAAGATTAATATTTCTATAACAACTGAGCTAGGTAAATGCTGAGGTGTGTTAAATTCAATCACGTGATTTCTAGAATCAAATAGAAGATAGCTAAAATGCTTAGTCATATCTACACGTCATATGGAGACTTAATCATATATTTCCAGAACATTTAAAATCACTAGTATAAAAGGCGGTCAGATTTCTCTTATAGTCATTGCGTGCTACACTTTCAAGGAAGAAGGATGTATTAAACCAGGCGAATCAGGTTAAGTGATATCATTTATATTTCATCACCAATGATAAATGTTTTTCCACTGTTGACATTAAAAATACTTCATTATCACGATGATAGAGACTAAACTTTACTTTACCGCTCATACAGCGACGAGATTCAAACAAAGCTTCTATTTGAGGTTTCCTTAGAGGATATTTTTTGCCGATAAAATATACCTCTGACTGATCGAGATCAATTGTAAATTTAGTATATTCTTGTTGGCTAATCGGACTGTGAAAGTTTTTAAATTCCGCTAGCAACCTTTGATACAATTGTTCGAGATAATTAAAATACTCGCTGTCATCAGATCTGATGAGTGAAAGTTTTAGACTGTCATGTGTTCCACTAAAACATATACCTGATGTTTCATTAGTAATTTCAACTGTCAATTGTTTGCCGACCATCATCAAATATTTGATCTTGCTACTGTAGCTATTTGTCACTGTTAAATTTTCAAACATTGTTTCTTAAGTCTAGATAAAATTTCAGTTGGAAAAGATAATGTCAAGTATAGATCTATCATCATGACAATACCCTAGTGCAAGTGTATCTACCCCATTTTCGCAATAACGTTTGTCATCAAAATTACACAATCCACGTTTGACATCTGTTTCGAGCTTATAATAATTTGTCCGAATTGCCATAGCTCTTATAAAACTAACATCGCCATCAAGCGCATACTTGTAGTCATCAAATTTCATAAACTTTTTAATAAAATCGCGAGGCAGACCTTTTGCTTTTTTTTTTATTTCATTATTGTCTAACAATACGGCATACATTTTGCTGCGTAATCCGATAAAGTATTGGATAGCGCTCGAATTCATTTCATCTTTGAACTTACCAATAACCTTTTTATTTGTGTCGTCATGAAATTTACTGTCATGTGGGTAATCGGTAAGATCAAACAGATGTCGATTATCATACATGTCCTGATAGATGTCCTCGCATTCTATTTCATATACGAGAGAATCAGTATCAGTAAACAGTAATCTACTGGCCGGCCACTGAATTTTAGCAAAATTATAATAAAATCGTACATCAACCACTTTGATAAATCTAACACTGAAACTCCAACATAAATCGGCTTGTTTAGTTTAGTTTTTTTTTTCTTTGTATCGCAACAAGATTCTCATTAAAAATTTTCATGCTCACAAAATCATCGTCTGACACAAGTTTATTTCTACGATGGATATCATTAACTAGTTCGATATTTACGCGTTTTCTAATATTCTCCATCGTCTTACCAAAAACGGAATTGTTCATCAGTTTGAAGAAGTTTTTCTCTAAATCAGTTTTTGCTACAGCTCTTCTTGAAGTGTTCGAGTTAATGTAACCTTTCATCCAAGGCGACTGATTAAATTTTAGTACACGATGAACTTTTCTCAACACGAGACCAGCATCGACTGCTTGCTTTAAAACTTTGTAATGCAAAACATAATTACGTTTATTAAGCAAATTTGGTACTAGTTTTGTGATCATGGAATTTTGTCTTGGTGATGCTGACGTTTGTTGTTCCTGAGATAATAAACTATAATCTATGATCATTGATTCCGTGCAGAAAGGGTAATCGTTATGCAATTTGTGTAGCCAAGTTGGATAATCGAGATCAACTTCAACGAAATACGAAACATCGTCGGGTATTTTTCTTTCTGTCTCCGATAGAAATCGATCACCCGTGATCCAATGAAATCCACCAAAAGGCATTGATTCTACCATCGAATATCCGTAAAGATTATTACAATTTAGATAAATTATATATTTCGAAGGAAGCTCGGGTTTATTCTCTTTTAAATATTTGTTGTTTGCTTCAGCATATTTCTACGTTATCACGCTAATACCGCCTCGGATACCTTTTTAGATAAAATTGAACATATCAACGTCAGTCAGTAATTCTAACCTTACCTTAGTAAACTTTAGCAGAGCATCCCATGACAGCCCAGGGGCAGAATAATACCAGCAAGGATCTAGTCCGTAATTATTATAACTCACTTCGCGAAAACTCTCAAAAACATCTGCTAATAATAACACATCAGTTTTCAAATACAAATCATGATAATCACCAAAAGTCTCACAATCAAACTCTTTCCAGATATCTTGTGCATACTTGTACTCGTCATCAGTAATATTTTCATGTTTAAGTTGAGAGTAAAATTTGTCTTTGTCAGGTAAAGATGTTTCATCAAATTTACTCCAGTCGTCGAGATAATCGTATGGAAAAATTCCTTTTTTTTGCTAGTAGATTAAATTTATCTCCAAAAGAGTCTCTTAGTTTATCAAATTTACTACAACCTTCTACTAGCTCATCTAACGATGCTGCCATATATTGCATGCTGTCAATAAAACGCAATTTACTTAGCGTAACTGACATGTACTTTTCAAAATTATTTGGAATGCATTTGATGACGTTATCGAGTTTTAGACGAGCCTTTTTTTGCCAGGATCACCAAAAGCTTCTACTATAATGTGACTATTATACCCACGAAAGTTGTGAAGAATAACTGGAATAAAATCTGGAGCATGAAATTTTCAATTACACTGATCATGAGCCGCTCCACGGTACTGTCCGGTCAAATGGCAATGGTTATTTCTTGTCAGTGTCAAAAGCTTTTTCACAAATATGACAAATTTCTGCTTGCTCGTGATCAGATTTTTGTTGAGGTGTTAATTTTATCATCGGAGTTCCACTTTTCAAACGATAAAATATGTGATCAACTTCGTTAATCAATTGTTTGAGAAGCCAGACAGCTGGATCGTTATCACGATATAGTTGGTTTGGTTTAGATAATTTCGAATCAGCGCAACAAACTATTTTGTACGCTACTCCGCACAGAACATGATTTTAAATTTGTCTTGTACTCGATTGGTTAGGATTATTTTCTACGCCAAGTACAGGTTGAAGTAAACATTCGAAATCAGCGTATTTGACGAATGGGAATTTTAGTTTGTGATGGTGAAGGACAAACTGTAACACACTATTTTCTTTGGACGGCATCGTTATTCTTTGTACGTCCCTACAGTACTGTAAATGCTTTTGTAATGTTTCATTGTCTCTACAACCGTGCAACCAGCGATAATAAAATAACTTTTTGTTGTTATTCTTATTATACTGTCTATAAACTTGTCCATTAAAGTGTTTTATCCAAACGTAATGATTTTTATAAAACAGTAAATTTATAGTCGATTGTGAAGCTTTTTCTGAAATATATCTCAGATAGACGTTTTCTTTTTCATCTAGTCCGAAAATGTTGATCGAAATATTATTTTGCTTTTCAAACTTTGGTATTTCATTTTCTGCCACTGGAAAGTCAATATCTTTAAAATTTAATCTTGGCACGTAACTAATATACTTCTTAACGCGATCAGCGTGTTTTTCTGCTGGAAATAGCGCGGAAAGAACAGCCCATTGGAAACATTTGCTATCGTTGTTTTTTACGTTTATACAACATTGTTTTTTATTTTTAGTGGCAGGTCAATATACGAACCACCGTGTAATGCGTCATATTTCATCGTGTGAAACAAAATTTCTTTGATCATTTCAAACTTCCAACCCGAACCTAATTCGATGAATTCTTCTATCTTTTTCCAAATTTCTTGGTGTATTTCATCAGCTAGTGACAAAAGATCAGTCCCAAGTAAAACACGTCTTGATTTCGCATTGATGTAAGGGTCTGTAGTTTCCTTGTCAATTGATTCTTCCGTTACAAGTAGTTTTGAAAATATAACGTGATATTGTACTAATATTCCTATACCTTTGTGTTTTTCAAGCTCACGTTTTACAGTTGTCTGTAGCAGATGATAGAGATTTGTTGCAGTAAAATTTATTAGTACGATTTGATTATCGAACCGATAACTGTTGTCAAATCCTGAAAAGGCAGTCGCTATTTTTTCAGGTTCTCCCATAAGGATCTTTTTGGCTATATCACGCAATTTCAACATTGTTATTCTATAGTCTAATATCTAATTGATTGTTCGATCGATAATTTATCACACACAGCGCATGCGCTAAGGTTAAAAAATCAATTAGTTATAAAAAATATAATAATGACACAAAATTTAACAAGCGCATAACGTTGATTCTTATTCGGTTAAGTTACATATTCCGACTGGTTCTTAGGAACGAGATAAGTTACCTTATATCACTTGTTTAACAATGTGTAGATCATTTTGCTATATTCATATACGTAAGAGTATGGTGTCAGATTAATTAATCGTTCAATAGCATTAGAAATAAACATCTTATAAACGTATAGCTGTGTCTTCGCTAAATCCGATCATAGCCCGACTTTATCCTGTTAGAAGGTATTTGTGGGTTTTCCTAATACCATCTTTGAATCTGCTTTGGAATCGGAAAGCTTTGTGGAAGTGCTGCATGAAAAACTACAAGAAGCCCATGAGACCGAGAGGAAAGTCTTAATGAAGAATCATTTTTAGAAAGTACCACCCCACTCCTCCACTTTGGACATTGCATGCCAACAAATAGATACTCTGTCCTGGTCAGGCTGTGCTGGCTAAATATTTGTCATGACGAAAGGACGTTCGACTCCGACATGTGGCAAATGAAAACTGCCATATATTGTCACTAGTTAGATTAATTACAAACTACATTATCATAGAAAATGTCCATCCTACCGCAAAATCGACCCATATAAGAAAACATTCATGACTTGTTACTTTAGGTTGCAGTGTGTGTGTGTGCGTTGTGTGTGCGTTGTATGTGTGTGTGTTTGTATGTATGTATGTATGTATGTATGTATGTATGTATGTATGTATGTATGTATGTATGTATGTATGTATGTATATATATATATATATATATATATATATATAGAGAGAGAGAGAGAGAGAGAGAGAGAGAGAGAGAGAGAGAGAGAGAGAGAGAGAGAGAGATGATCTATGACCTAAACATGAACATAACATATTTATAATCACTTGAAACGCTTTCCTGTCAAATAATACATTTCTCGTTTGTATGTATTTTTTCATATTATACGATAGTCATATGTAGTGTCATTAAAGCTATATCAATGTTCTGTATTGTACAACGTTGTTGTAAATGTTAAGTGATGTTATGGGCATTACGTTTATTTTCTATTGGTGCCGTCAGGTACAACCTATGTAATATTTCAATAAACTACAACTATTTGATGAAGTTCACTTTAAATTTAAGGATACCATTTTGGATAATGATAACTATCTACTTTCTGACATATGCATGTATGTATCTTTGCATTTGTGCATAAATGCATGTGTATATATGAGTGCATGCATGCATGTATGTATGCATACTTGCGTGTATATGTGTATGTATGAATGTGTGCATGCATGTATGTTTATGTAAGTGCATATGCATGTATGTGTATATTAATGTGCAAATGTATGTTTTCATGATGTATGTATGTATGTATGTATGTATGTATATGCATGTAGGTATGTGTGTATACATGTGTTATGTATGCATGAATGTTTGCGTTTGTTCATATGCATGTATCTGTATGTTGATGTGTAAATGTATGTATGCATATGCATGTAGGTATTTATGTATATAATGTATGCATGCATTTATGTTTAAGTGCATAAACATGTATGTGTATGTTAATGTGCAAATGTATGTAGGTAGGTATGGATGGATGCATGCGTGTGTGTATATATATATATATATATATATATATATATATATATATATATATATATATATATATATATATGTATGTATGTATGTATGCATGCATGTGTATATATGTATGTATGTATGTGTGTGTATACATGCATAAAACTATTAATTGATGAGTTTAAGACTTGTGTCCATAGTAATGGTAAAGGTGCCTTACAGCAGTTTTTTTTTTGTGTAGGGAAGGAGATTTTTTTCATCATATGAAAACTTCTAATATCTCAATTCCTTCAGGAATCAAACTTCTGATAAGACAGATCTTAAATCAATATTTATTCATATGTCCACTTATTGTAAGGAAGGGCATTATTTCTGATACAGATTGGTAACTATGCAACAGAATAAAGACAAAGCCATTTAAATGCTAACATTTTTGCAAGGTCAAGGTCACTTTTATATTGAAAGAAATGCATTCATTTGATCGAATGCAAGTTTCTGATTTTATTATTAAGAATTATAAGACATTTGTGTTGAAAGGCAGCTATTGGTGATTCTACCATCCATATTCAAATATTAAGGGACACCACAGCATCTCAGTCTTTTACTTTGCCTTTATCTGAAATGCTATTTTCTTATTCAGGAAGTAAAGTTAGCCTTTGTTAATGTTCCTCTCCATTGTGTAAATTTGATACCAGATAGTCTTAGGACTCTTGACAGTCAATACAGTATATTTACCCACTGAGGGTATTCATTTATTACTAGGTAATGACCTCACTGGAGATAAAGTTTTGGTTTAACTAATGAGAGCCTTATTTGGATCAGACAGTTGAACCTATTAACTATGAAATCTCCGATTTATACCCAACTTGTGTATTTACTAGAATTATGACAAAATGATATTTTGTGAATGATGTTGATCATGAAATAATTCCTTTAGATGATAAATTTATTGATCAGTCTTTTAATGAAAACACTTTTACATCTGGCATAGATGACAGTATTCCTCTTTATCTTACACATTCTATTTAATCAGGGTAACACTCAGTGTCAAACAGGAACAAGATCCTGAGATCTGTTTGTTTCAGAGAGCTATTAGCGAAACTGAAGCCACAGAAGCACCAGTTTTTTTAAACTGGCTATTTATTAGAAAAACGGATTAAAAATTATTTTATATTTAATTCACAAAAGTTTCTCTTAAGTCTTCATTTTATAAGTTGAAGAATTAAATTATCTGCTTAATGTTACTAAACATGTTGATTTTGTTTTTTCTGATACTTATTTTTAAGACAATATTCACGTGCATTTTTAACCCTATCTTCAAGTGGGTGAAATGAGAGGGGATGCTTCCATGCTGGCAAGGAATCCCAAGTAGAGCAGAAGTAAAACAAGTGAATTCACGTATTGACTTAAAATAGAACCTGCCAATCTTGGCATCTCCATTCTGAATCTCGATTTAACTGTAACTTGGAACTCAGTAAAATTCCTAGATCAACAAGCCTGGTTTTAGTGGGAGGCTTAAGGAATCGATTTACATCCTTGAGGACAAACAGATGCTGAATAGGGAGGCTGTTACAACCTGTCGCATATCTGGATAATCTGTTAACATTGCCCACCATTCCATCTAGTGATAAAATAGATATCAGTCTGCTGATGAAGTGAGAGCAATCAATATCTGGCAATGTGCCAGGATCATGATGATGGATACTGGATCACCATAACCAGTCCCTGTCTGCAACAGGAAAGCCAGTATCGGAGTTTGGTACTGATCACAGTTGATGTGTCTCACATATTGATTAGTGTATAATGGATGTCATACCTATTTGACATCAGACCTAACAGTAACACCGAAAATGTTTTTTGCTTGGGTTAAAGAAATGAAGGTCAAGCTGGGGTGATATCTTGGTTCACCTACTTTATTACTGGGACACTTTTCTGCTTCTGGCTATCACTGAGGTGATGTTGGTGGCTCTTTTTCTTTGATGTTTGCTTTATGCTAAAAAAATGCCCAGAGTGATCAAAACAAGTCAATGGTTAAAAAAAGGGTCTTTATGTATATGCATGGGAATGCATTTCCTTCTCCAATTTGGTCTGCAATGAGCAGAACATAACACAAGAATAGGAAGGTAGTGTTTTCTGTAGAAATGCTATCATTTAGTCAGTTTTCACCATCTTATTATTATATCAATTCAAGCTCTCCTTAATGGCATTTCTCCTATGTTGTTGTTGTAGGGTTTAATGTAATTTTCAGCACAAGAGAGGCTATACATGGCATCCAGTAAAAATGGTGGAGGAAAAACCCAGGAAAACTCTATAAAGAACCACTGACCCATGAAAAGCTACTGGCATGTTTTCTCACTTTGGCCGAATCTGAGATTCAAACCCTAGAGACTGAGGTGAGATTGCAGTGATCCGTAACAGTGTGCACTTTAAACAACCTGTGGCTCCCATTTCTCATATGATATCATATGAGGAGAGTTGAGTTATAAAGGTGAGGTTGGATTTATAATGAAGCATAAAGATCAAATCTAGATGATGGATGCAGTCCTGTGATTCTCTCTTCTAGATTTTTTGTGCATGTCATGCAGATGCTTTTAAAGAAATACTACATTTATGTCCTAAGTTTCTAAGAGTTGCAACAATTACTTGTCCTAGCCTTTTTATTTGACACACCAGATTTCAGCAATACAGTACTTGTCCTTACACTACAGTACTTGTCCTTACACTACAGTACTTGTCCTTACTCTAGAGAAATCACAGATATTCAAAGCCCAATACCATTATGGATCCAAATCAAGAAAACTTTATGCTGGAATGAAGTCCTTTAGATACGAACATGATGAGAAACAAGGTTTCTAACCAAATTTGTTTTACACCAAGATCCTCGATTTCTTAATGGCATTTGAATTTTACAGTAATCTAAATGACATTTTTAAGCGGAGATCTTCTTTTCCTCAACAAACATGTTTATAACAGAACTATAAAATTTTGTGAGCCAGAGAATGAAAAAATTGTAAACGTTTAGTCACCACAGGTCCCTGGCATTTCAAGAGTAGAAAAGTAATCAATAATCTACAATTTTAGTCACCACAGGTCCCTGACATTTCAAGAGTACAAAAGTAATCAATAATCTACAACCTTAGGCACCACAGGTCCCTGGCATTTCAAGAGTTCAAAAGTAATCAATAATCTACAACTTTAGTCACCACAGGTCCCTGGCATTTCAAGACTACAAAAGTAATCAATAATCTACAACTTTAGTCACCACAGGTCCCTGGCATTTCTAGAGTACAAAAGTAATCAAAAATCTACAACTTTAGTCACCACAAGTTCCTGGCATTTCAAGAGTACAAAATTAATCAATAATCAACAACTTTAGTCACCACAGGTCCCTGGCATTTCTAGAGTACAAAAGTAATCAATAATCTACAACTTTAGTCACCACAGGTCCCTGGCATTTCAAGACTACAAAAGTAATCAATAATCTACAACTTTAGTCACCACAGGTCCCTGGCATTTCAAGACTACAAAAGTAATCAATAATCTACAACTTTAGTCACCACAGGTCCCTGGCATTTCTAGAGTACAAAAGTAATCAAAAATCTACAACTTTAGTCACCACAAGTCCCTGGCATTTCAAGAGTACAAAATTAATCAATAATCAACAACTTTAGTCACCACAGGTCCCTGGCATTTCAAGACTACAAAAGTAATCAATAATCTACAACTTTAGTCACCACAGGTCCCTGGCATTTCAAGAGTTCAAAAGTAATCAATAATCTACAACTTTAGTCACCACAGGTCCCTGGCATTTCAAGACTACAAAAGTAATCAATAATCTATAATGCCAGCTGTTAAGCAATATTTAACTTAGGTGCTTGTTAAGGGCAAAAAATGCACACACATTTATTCTCAGTGCATAAATCTGTTTTCTACCTGAACCAAGAATTAACTATGTAGTTAAGTTTTAATTGACACCAGCCAAGTTTTACCTTGTCAGCATACAAAGACAGCAATTTTCCTGATGCAAAAAGCTGATTGGGTTCGGCCATGTTATACAAGTCTAAAGTTAAACTTCATTATAATATAGAAAAACTGCACAGAAACAGTAACTGTACAGACTTGGAGATAATAAATTTCCATGGAACTATCCACAAATGGATTAAAAACTTACCCCATTTGCCTGAGTTTTTCTTATGGCCATTTTATGTGGTATACTTGCTCCACATATTTCAAAATTCCTTTCATTACATTTATTTTTTGTAGCCCTGAGTGGCCGTGTGGTCTAAAGCACTCAACATTACGTATCACTGCCATCTCACCTCTGTCTGCGCGGGTTTCAAGTCTTTGATTTGGCCAATGTGAGCATGTGAAAAAGCATGCTAGTAGCTTCTCCTAGGTTGGTGATTCTTTATGGGGTTTTCCCAGGTTCTTCCTCCACCAACATGTATCCTATCTTGTGGTGTAAACCTTACAACATTTTTTTTTGATGATACTGTTCAGTACTAACTGGACATACACATTAGATGGCACATCCTCTGTTGGTTCCAAAATTATTTGCAATTAACTAGATATGACAAGTCATGTAATCAATGCAGCTATTGTAAATCAACATTATGGTAATTCAAATCAACAAATCAAATTCACAATTAGCTCATTCATAATTTGTAACACTTTTTTTTCTGCAATGGATCTAAAGTGGTAAGTGAATTTCCTATTTCCCCAACTTTGACCAATGTTTGCAGAATTACACAAGCTTTTCCTGATCGGATACAAACTTTTATTTAATCATGACTTTTCCACATGTTGGAATCACGTACTCAATATAGTATTTGCTGTTTCTCTCCTTGCTTCTGTCTTACATTCAGTTCATTTTATGTAACAGATGGATTGTACGAAAGGCAAGTGAATGACTTTAGAGCAAATGTATAAATGGCAGCAAATTTTTCCTTGTCCATTTGACATTGGCAACTTATGTATTTGCAATCTTTAATCTTCCTGTCTGTTTGTCTTGGCATAATTATCCCAGACATGTTATCTAATTCTCTGTATGGTTTGATGACATCATAATATGTTTTAATGGTTAACATGACTTCCATTGTTGTCTTCAAGCAAGCCAATAATGTAATGAGAAAGAGTTTGAATATTATTTTTCCTTTTTTTACCTCTGAAAAACAAAGCAGTGAGAAGAACAAGAAGGCTTCAGCTGTCATTCACTAGAAAAATTGTAACAAATTTGAAAAATGTCTTAATGTCATTGCTGAAAAAAAAGTGACTGTTATGTCAGGCTTTTCCAACAAGTAGGGCTTAAACCCCCAAAAAACAATACAAAGACAGCATACCAGTTTCAGTGTCAACTCCAACACCAACTTTAATAGTCCAAAATGAGCTTTTGTGCTATCCTATCTTAAACAGATGGCTGTAAACCTCTGCTGATATGTGTACATCTTTTAGTATTAGCACCATCCTGAGTCTAGGTCTCAGATGAAAAGTGTAGAGAGAAAATTGCAATCTCTGTGTTCTCATTCCTGCTTTGCTTTGGTTAGCACTTTTCTTTCTCTGAACCACTTACAGGCCTTGTATAGTGATGAAAAAACTGGGAAACTAATTGGTAGAAACAGTGGAATGTAGATGGCAAATCTGAAAATGAACAAGTAAAACTGTTTATTTTTGTCTGAACATATGCTGTATATATCTCAACAGATGATCCTTTCCATAGAACTGCACAATGTTAACCCAAGAAAGGTCGACAGGTGACCTGGCAAAGGACATGTCTTGAAATCATTTTTCTTTACAGTTGAGTCATGGGTAAAAAAAAAAAAAGAGAAAATATATAGTCTGTTTCATGTTTTATCAAATGTATAGTCTGTTTCATGTTTTTTCAAATGTATATTTCATGTTTTATCAAATGTATTGCCTGTTTCATTTTATATCAAATATATAGTTTGTTTCATGTTTTGTTTCATGTATCAAATGTAAAGCCTAATGAAAAGCGAAAATGGATAGTTTGTTTCATGCTTTATCAAATATACAGCTTGTTTCATGTTTTATAGAATGTATACTTTGCTTTCTGTTGTATCAAATGTATAATCTGTTTCATGTTTTATCAAATGTATAGTTTATTTCATGTTTTATCAAATGTATAATTTGTTCCATGTTTTATCAAATGTATAGTTTGTTCCATGTCCTATCAAATGTAAACCTAATTAAACCCATTTCATATTTTATCAAATGTAAAGTCTGTTTCATGTTTTATCAGATTATAGCCTGTTTTATAATTCATATAATGTATAGTCTGTTTCATATTTGATCAAATGCATAAATTGTTTCATGTTGTGTCAAATGTATAGTTTGTTTTAAATTTATCAAATGTAAAGTCTGTTTCATGTTTTATCAGATTATAGCCTGTTTTATAATTCATATAATGTATAGTCTGTTTCATATTTGATCAAATGCATAAATTGTTTCATGTTGTGTCAAATGTATAGTTTGTTTTAAATTTATCAAATGTAAAGTCTGTCTCATGTTTTATCAGATTATAGCCTGTTTTATAATTCATATAATGTATAGTCTGTTTCATATTTGATCGAATGCATAAATTGTTTCATGTTGTGTCAAATGTATAGTTTGTTTTAAATTTATCAAATGTAAAGTCTGTTTCATGTTTTATCAGATTATAGCCTGTTTCATGTTTCATCTAATGTACAGTTTGTTTTATATTTTATCAAATGCATAAATTGTTTCATGTTGTGTCAAATGTATAGTTTTTTTTTCACATTTTATTAAAAAGTATAGTCTGATGGTTTGTTTAAATAAATACTAAAAATTAGTTCAGACAATCATAACTTGTTATGCCTGATAAAAATGTCACACATGCATTTTTATTTGTTCATGGAACTCATATAAGCTCATGTTATCGGTACATAGTCATAACACTTATTTCATATAAAAAACCTAATTGTGCTACCAGTGCAATTTTCATTTTGATTTCATAGCTGTATTCCCACTGGTTCCATACTTCTATGTGTATGCTGCAATTTCAAAGCATACAAATACTTTTGGTTTGAGGTTTCCAATTGAACCTTATGTACTGAAGATTAACTGAAGATGAATTACAGCAAATGTATTTTAATATAGATTCAAGATTCATCATTAACATGCATTCATAATTCCCCAACTGTAATGGAAGCTGAGTTGGCTTTCAAAGATCAAAACATATAAAATCTATGTGCACCAAATGTGGGACAGTTATGATGTAGACATAAAAATCTGAAACAATTCACACAATTTTTAAATAACTGTTACTTAAATCCACTACTGTCATGTTTACTTACTTCTGATCTTCTGGAAAATATAGAAGTTCCAACAAAGATGGATCAAAGAATGCCTTTTCTGAAAGACAGGTTAATAATATAATTGAGACTTTAAAAAAATGACTTTAAAACTATTTTTCTCTAAATTTAACTCCATAAAAAAACTTGATTTGGTCTTTAATAAAGTTTTCCATTATTTACCATCAAGCAGCTGACTTCAAAAAGAGGCATGGTATTAAGTTCATTTCGTCACAAAACAACACGATAAATGTTTGGCATTCTAGAAGATTTATGATTCATTCTGTCATCATTCTGACATGGACTGCAATCTTTTTAACTTTAATCAAAGAATTCACATACCATCTGCAACATCTGTCCATCATTAAATGTTTATGAATCAAGTGAATTGAACACATCTGCAACAATATTTTCACATAATAACAAAATACATTTACATGTGTTTAATGTGAAAATTGTCTTTACAATTGAATTACCTTCTTAAATCTATGAAAATTGTCTTTATAATTGAATTACCATTTTAAATATATTAAAATTATCTTTACAGTTGAATTACCTTTTTTAAATATAATAAAAATTATCTTTGCAATTGAATTACCTTCTTTGAATTACCTTCTTAAATCTATGAAAATTGTCTTTACAATTGGATATCCTTCTTAAAATCTATGAAAATTGTCTTTACAATTGAATTACCTACTTACAATTGAATTACCTTCTTAAATTTATGAAAACTGTGCTTACAACAGAATTATATCCATAAATCTATGAGAACTGAGTTTACAATTGAATTACCATTTTAAATCTATGAAAACTGTATACCATAAAATGTTATGATTTACAGAAATTATAAAATAAAACTAATAACACCTTCCACTAATAAACTCTTTTAATTACCTGAAGAGATTATTGCTCCTCTGGATGCAAGAAATGCCTTTTCCAGGAATCCTTCCTTTAAATGTTGGTAGCTTTCTTTTATGGACTGTACAGCACTTTGTACCTGGAAATGAGGTGGAAACAGACACCAGCTATGACTATGTACAGAGGAAAAGTTTAACAAAAACATTAGCTATGACTATGTTGTTGTTGTGGGGCTTAACACCATTTTTTAGCACATGATAGGCTATACATGGTGGCCATTAATAATGGTGGAGGAAGAAACCAGGAAATCCAAGGAAAGAACCACCGACCAATGAGGAGCTACTGGCAAGCTTTTTCACATATCCACATTAGCCAAATCTTAGACTCAAACACACACAGACAGGTGAGATGGCAGTGATTCATAATGGAGAGCACTTTAGACCACTCAACCACTCGGGGGCCCCGCTATGACTATGACTATAAGAAAAGAAGATGGTGGAAATTATCCCAATTCATGTTGCCATTTTAGTGTCAAATCCATCAAAAACATTACTCTAACAGTGTGAAAATTTAACTATATCATATACATACCCATAAAATATGCCAATCAAATTACACTGGTCTACGTGAAGTGGTTTTTGAGTAAATGCTCTAATAAGCTTTCTAAATATAGATCTTGGGATGGACAGATGGACTGACAGATGGATGGACAGATCAATTCAAGACCACCTCACTCAAAGGAACTAGAGAAAAAGGAATACTGAAAGAAATGAATATCTGTGTCTGGGAGGAAAATATCTGGTGCATAATATGTTGAAAATAAATAATATAAAAAGTTTTGGGAATCAGCAAAAACTATCAGTGGTGCAGAAAAAGCAAAATAAACCTATACTGTAAACAAATCCATAATCTAGTCATTACATTCAAAATCTGTGCCAAGTTCACAGACTGTTATGAATTTGTATGGTGGTTCATGATATAACCTGCTTGCTTTTCCATTTGCACTTTTAATACATTCTTGCCAAGGAAATGCAAGCTAACAGACTTTCCCAGATGCACTCAAATGCAGCCAAACCTAGGCTGGCCTGGGTCATACTGAACCTTTGATTCAGTTTTCTAAATTGTTCCTTTATTTATTATGTTGGAGCAGTTGGCCTTTACAAATGGTTAGCATTTTGCATGAAGTGGTCTTTTACAACCAGTTTTGTTTAGGTCAAACTTGAATACAATAACTGAATTGTTATTATAACTACATTGTTTTGGATATTTCTCTTTTAGTATCATACAAAATATAAACAGATAACTTACTGTACAATCTATATCAAACACAGTAACAGATTAATATTGAATTATCATTAAAGTTTGATGAATCTGGTACATTCAACATACACTTCTCCCTTGTTATAATACTATTATAAAATGACTTTATGGCAACACTGTGGACCCTATGACCAAAATCATATCAATTAATAACAATTAATGTTAAATGAAGACAAAATGAAGTTGTCTTCTACGTCCTTACTGAAACCTGATTATTTCATTAATATTCATAGTTTTCATTAGACCACACTTTGATTTATATGATTCTATTCTTAATTTATCATTGGTCTATATACACCACAGTTCTCACTATAACACAGTTTTGTATATTATGCTCTTCTTAATTTATCACTGGTCTATATATACCACAGTTCTCACTATAATGCGGTGTTGTATATTATGCTATTCTTAATATATCATGGCTCTATACAAACCACAGTTCTCATTATAATGTGGTTTGGTATATAATGTGGTCAGTTATCTTAGAGCAAGACTACTGCATTATTACCAGCAAAATCCATACATGCATCATTAAAATTTCTTTTACATGATCTTTTTACTCAGTAGCATCTTTGCTCAATCTTGTTTTTGCAAATCAAAATCCATCACTCAATATATGAAAAAAAAATTTTACCGAAGAAAATTTAATTATTTATAGTACCTCTTGTCCTATATCATCGTTGATGACAATATTGCTGATCTGCCCCAGTAGCTGTGCAAGCGACTGCAATGTGGCTGTAGCAGTGGCTAGATTCTCCACACAGTGAGTTCGCAACCAGCCATCCAACTCCTGTTTTTAATATACATTCCAAAGTTTTTAATTATGAATATAATACAATTTTTTGATTAATGCTAAAATAAAAAGATAAAAATATGAACTAAATCCATGTTTGAAGTTGAATCTATGCTGGGCAAGTAATAATGCCAGGAATATAAGTCTCCATACATTGGCAGTAATCAAACTTTTACAATCAGTGTGAATGGACAATCCCCCACCCCCCTCTGGGTAAGTCTTAACTCTGGTTGGATTTAAAGGTCTAACTGACATTGTACAGTTACTTGAAAATAAGTGTCTTTTACAATCTCACTTTGAACAAAATCCCAATTGTTTTTTACAATCTCACTTTGAACAAAATCCCAATTGTCTTTTACAATCTCACTTTGAACAAAATCCCAATTTAGGATTGTTAGAAAGCAGGTTTGGGATAATAATAATAATTGGGACAATAACAATAAAAAAGCCATACTTTTATTGCAAAACTTAGTGAATAAAATAATTTGTGTGTGTGTGTTTGTGTGTGTGTGTGTGTGTGTATTTAAACAAAGATAAAGTGACTTAAATCAAGCTCAGCTTGGCTTGTATGGTCAGTATTTTATCCATTTTTCTATTTTTGCATTGCAGGAAATGAATAAATAAATGGATGTTTACACTATGATAAATATTGATTTTCTTTGTACAAGACAATCTGCAATCTAATTTAATATCAAAGGAATAACTGATCCAAATTACATACCCAATCTGCAACAACTTTGTTACCAACAGGCATTAAGTTCACACTGGTTGAACCCTGAAATGAGAAAATAAACCCGTCAAAAATTGCAATCATATATTGGTTATACAAGGGTGAATTCCAGTCTTGCAGTCCTTTGTAATGATGTTATCATCTAAGTGACAAAATTCAATACCAGAAATTTTGTATAAATGCATTATGTGATATTGCAGACTGGTATTTCATCATTGCTTAGTGTGAGATCTAAGACTATGTAATTACTAGTCGCTCAGTCAACTCCCTCCAGAATTCCTCAGACAATAAGCACATAAGGCAACAAGGCCCCGCTTTACAAATTATATAGCACTTTTATTTTATAAAGCTATCCCATGACACCACTTTTAGATATACTTTCAGACAATTAAACCTAACTTATAGTCAAGGTCAATTGAATGAAACTTAAATGCAAAACTTTCAAATCATTTTTGTTTTTTCTTTAGTTTTTTTGGGGGGGATTGATGCCATTTTTATGAATATTATTACGTGACAAGGGTTCGTATTCAGTATCAAAGAAAAGAGTGAAAGCCAACTAGTTTTGTAAATTTTAACAAAACAATTGATTGCCCTAAACAAAAATATAAAAATTGGTAAATAGGACTTACAGTTGATAAATATAATCCAAATATGAGTCTAAGAATAAAAACACAAGTTCTATCACTAAATAGTCTTAAAAGAATCCAGGTTTGAGTCCCGATGACATACAAATATGGAAGGTGATGACGTCAAATACAATAATTCCACACTAGAATCAAAATCTTTGTTTCCAAATATTTCCAGAATATCTTCCAGAATTTTTTTTTAAAAAAAGTCGTCTTGTTGAGTGTCCAGGAAAAAAAATTATTGAATCCAAAAATCAGACGAAGAATAAAATATTCTGGCAACAAATTTAAAATAAATACATAGGTACGCCTTGTTCCTTCAAGGTTTTGAAGGACTCTGGCCAAACCAATATTAAAAATGCATATTTTACACTTAAAAACATCACTTCAAATATCGCAAGATTGGTCATATGGGTTTTTTTTATGATATTTATGTCACGTCTGCAGTACAGACCGACTTAAAACCAATCATAGAAATAGGTTGTTTACAAATATTGATCATGCGGAGAAAGTATGTCCGTGATGCTGACCAATCATTTTAACTTCCTGTTGATTTGTTACCAAGGTATGGCGAACTAAATGCCAACCCTCACGTATTAGTATTTCATCTAAAATAAACAAAGTTTGTGCTAAAATTATATCTCACTGCTAAAAATCAAATCCCAAATTCGAGAAAAATATTCATTGCAATTTAATCACATATACATAACAATATGATAGGCTAGACATTGCAGCCAGCAGTGGAGGAACTCCTGAGACCCATGGAGAACTCCAGGCAAGCTTTCAAAAATGCATGCATTGGTCAAGCTGACCCAAGGACAGAGATGAGATGTGTGAGTGAACTATAAAGTTCAGCACCTCAGAAAAATTAAGCCATTTGTGGCCCTGAATATAATTGATAAACACTGCCATGTGTTACATATATGTAATTAAATTGCTTTTGTGTTAGTTTCAAAATTATTTTTTTTATTTTTGTTTTATTACAATTTATTATAATGATTATTTTCATTTGATTCAACATTTTATAAAAAAAGTAAATTCTGTTTGTATCTAACATAAAATTATTACGTAGAGCAATAATTTTTGCTGACCTTAGTTTATACACTTAGTAAACACTGAGTTCAAATGATTGGTCAGTATCAAGGTCATACCTCACTTGGGTGATCACCTTGTATTATTAACTTATTATTGGTTCTTACATAAGACTATCCTGGCATCACATGTCTTGTAGCAAGTGATCATGTAATCCATTACAAGTGTCAAAATGACTAGTGGGATTTAATATTCAATATCACTGTTTTCTAGTTCATTTGTAAAATAATACCTTGACAGTTCAGAGGTAAATTTGTTGTTACTCGATGAGTTTGTTTTTTGAGTTTTTCTATTCTACAGAATTAATAATTCTCTGGAAATGATTACAAGTGCTGGTCTTCATCAAATACCTTTTTAAGAAAGACATTTAGTAGAAATTATTCAGAGTTCTAAAGCCGGAAATTCTTTCGTAAAATTTTCATAAAATTGAATTGACACCTACACGTAACACATGATTAACCATATGCAAGTAATACAAAGCTACATTATCAGCATGCTTTTCTTTTGTTGTTATCCATCCATACAATACATTTTTACAAAAGCATCATTCCTAAATCCCTCCTCCCAGCGAACATATACAATTCTTAAATCATTGTGCATACTTCGATTCCAAGGTATAGAAGAGAAAGTATACACATCTTACCTAAAGCCTAAAATTTTGCAAACATTTTAGACTGGTACAATGTCACAAATTGAATTTTTCACATGTGTGCAAAACTACATTATCTCACAACAAAGAAAAATGTAATAAAAAAAATTCTCGTTGACAAATGTTACATGTCAGTTTAATGTACTCGATATACTTAACACTCATTAGTGTGCTCAATATACTCAATAGTGTACTCAATGTACTAAATATACTCAATATTGCACTCAATATACTCAATAGTGTTAATATACTCGTACTCAATATACTTAACACTCATTAGTATACTCAATATACTCAACACTGTGTTCAATAAACTCAATAGTGTACTCAATGCACTCATTAGTTTACTCAATATACTAAATAGTGTACTCAATTATGCAATAGAGTGCTTAACATACTCAAAAGTGTGATAAATATACTCAACAGTGTGCTGAATAAACTCAATAGTATGCACAATATACTTAAAAGACAATATAAATGATACTCAATAGTGTACTCAATATACTCTATACTAAATGGTGTACTCAGTATACTCAATACTCAATAGTGTACTCAATATACTCTATATAACTGTATGTATCACAAGTTGTTTGAAGATTACATGACAACACATAATTCTTTTGCAAATAGAATCATTTCCTATGTATAATGATATATTAACAAGTATTAGGAACAAAGCATCAAACACTGAAATCTTCCCTTGTAGTTACATTTTAAAAAAATAAACCAATATGAGGAAAAAAGGAAAATTATGAATGTTAAAAATCTAAACATGTACAGAATAAGTGCTGCAGTGAAGGTTTGTGGTAATCTGGTGCATTGCACTAATGGACACTACACTGTTATATATTTTTATTGTTACATTACAGGGACTCGATTTCTGTGAATGACAAAATATTCAGAAATATACAGCTTGGCATTTAATCAATGAACTATTAGTTTGAAAACACCAGCAACAACAAAAATGTGAATAATTGTAATAAACGCTGATAGATAATTAGAGAACACCAAAGTCAAATGAGACCAAAATCTGGACCAGAAAATTCCCTAGTGTAGATCTTGTCAGACATATATTATTTCAGCAGTTTATTTATGACAATAATACAAATGTCCAAGGAAATGATGATGGTGAGCATAGATGCATGTAGCATCTTGTCCCACCCCGTCACATTATCCTAATGCCAGACTGTTGATACATTGTACATGTACCTGCTTATAAGTTGAGTCCAACTGCAAACTGCATACATGTATATATCTATTGTCACACAATGCTATGGCAGATCTGGCTTATTGCATCCTACACTGCATTAACATTTAACTTATTGACAGAAGGGATACTGGTGCTTAAGGAAAGGTTATCTCCCCTGGCATAAACTAAACATACTAAACATCATATGGCAAAAAGGGATATTCACATACATATTTATTTCATTGTAATTCTCTGACAAATATTTCCTTGTTTGATGGGATCTTTTTCATGACCATTGTGGGCTCAAACAGTATTACAGCTGGTATATACATGAAAAATAGTGTCCCATCTATTACCATTTTTGTCATACTGACCTATTAATTTCATGGACTGGTATACTGTATATAAAAGATACAAATCCTAAATGCATTATGGTTATATTGACCCAATAATTTAAAAGATTTATAGCATGCAAACCAGTCTAGATCTTACCATGGACACTCTTATACTAACTAAACTTCTAGATTTTCTATGAATTTTCTATCCTATCATTTTTCCGTTCAGTGGCATATTAAGATCATTTTTTTAACATCACAAGATAATGAAATATATTTCTTAAGCCTATAATAATATCAATCCCTAAAGAACATGCACCAGCCTGTCTCTGTTCTTATCAGATCATTTCTCCATTTTTACGGCGCCATTAGACAAACACTGACCTAGTGTAATCACTTAACAGGCTAGCAGTTGGAACTATTTACAAAGTCAGCAAAGATACCCTGCTACAAATTACCCATACCCTGCTACAAATTACCCATACCCTGCTACAAATTACCCATACCCTGCTACAAATTACCCATACCTTGCTACAAATTCCCATATCCTGCTACAAATTACCCATACCCTGCTACAAATTACCCATACCCTGCTACAAATTACCCATACCCTGCTACAAATTACCCATATCCTGCTACAAATTACCCATACTCTGCTACAAATTACCCATACCCTGCTACAAATTACCCATACCCTGCTACAAATTACCCATATCCTGCTACAAATTACCCATACCTCTGTTACAAATTACCCATACCTCTGTTACAAGTTACCCATGCCTCTGTTACAAATTACCCATGCCTCTGAACAAGTGTGTCCTCACACTAAAACTGCAATGTATTTAGATTTTTTTTAAGCCTGAAAAATGTGCTCAGCACAAATTGATATTATAAAAAAAAATTGTTGTGATTAAAGCTCTTTCTTTTAGCATAAGTAAAGGTCTATTGTATAATTCATGAGTTCTAACTGCACAGTTGGGATAAAAAAAACAACACAAATGCTGATAATTCTGTGCAACTAGTTTCACATTTAATGTATGCATCTTCAGGCACAAAATCCTTTTTCTTAAACTGATAAATTGTATATCCTTTAAAACAATATAATTATATGTATGACCATTTGTCTCTATTTTATTATTTTGCTAGATGCAGTCACACACCAAAAATCCAGCCAAATATTTCAGACAAGTCCAATTTTCAGTTTAATAGTTTTCATTTTCAGCACTTTCTTTTTACATTTTAAATTCCCACAATTCAAGTTTATCGTGTCTCATTTGAATTTTGGAATTAAAGTTTCTCTCTATAATGTTTATTACTTCCACTAGCACAGGCATCGCCACTGGTGTCCAATCTGGGTTGTTGGTAATGGGTGTTCTGACATAGTAATTTCCAAAGGGTAAGGCCAAGGTAGATCCTTAACTCTGGACAGATCATCGTGATTACTGTAACTAACATTGTCATACTCATCAATATAAACATCAATATCTCCATTATTGTTATCTTGGACTTTACAGGATTTCATTCTTTCCACAATAATCACTTGTGATTTGCCTCTATATCCACATAACAGTCATTTAACAACTTGAAATGGTCCCTTCCACCAAGACTGCAGTTTACTTGACAGTCCCGTTTTCCTTTGTGGAGTGCAAACCCAAACCAAATCACCTGGTTTGAATTGTTCCCATTTCACTCAACTGTCATAGAATCCTTTCTGACATAACATACTTTGCTATAGAAAGTTCCTTGCAAATTGATGAGCTAATTGCATTGTCTCCTGGTATTTCAAGAATATGTATCTCTGGTGGTCATCCAAACTGACCATCGAGTGGAACCATCACTTTCCTACCCAACATCCCAAAGTCTGGAGTGAAATTTGTAGACTATAGGACAGATGAATGATATACCATTGTTAAATATGCAAATGTTCATCCCAAAGGTCATTTACATATGCAGAAAGCATCACAGCAAATTTTCAGTTGAATCATTCAACCGTTCCATTGCTCTGTGGGTGGTAAGCAGTTGTTCTTGTGTTTTTGATACCCAATAATCTGCAAATTGATTTGGAAAATTTCAGATTCCAATTGTGTCTATTTATCCAAATGAATTTGATGGGGCACACCAAATCTGCAGATTATCGCTTTAACACTAGCTATGGCTATGGCATTGTAATTAGGCAATGCAAATGCCTCTGCTCATTTAGTGAAATAATCTCCAATTACTAGAATATATTTATTTGCAAGTGAAGTTTCTGGCAATGGTTCCATAACATTAAATGCTATTCTATTCACTGGACTTCCTGTCTTGTCTTCTTTCCTGGAGACATTTTCCTTGCACATACTTCACATTACACCAGTCCCTAATATTATGTTGTAGTCCAACCCAATAATATCCTTGACTGAGTTTTTGAAATAGCTAGGTGTCCTCCAGTTTTAATATCATGAGAAAATTTCATTACAGAGAGTCATGGTTAAGTCTGGTCATGAAAAAACATGTCCATCTAGGCTGGCATGATGCTGTTCCGTTTGAGAAGACTGGTTACATGATGTTTGTATTATCTGGTCCACAATTCTGATAAGAGAGACTAACTGATGCTTGTTGCTGCTCTCCATCATGCTGCCCCTAAAGTGCAATCAGATATATTCATCCGCAAAGTTATGATTGACTTCTGTCCATTATGTGCAAGTCCAACATGTCTTCATGGAATGACAAGGGAACTATGCATGCTGTGGGATTGTCTGACCGGTGTTGCCAATGCTCTAAATCTGCAAGACAAGACAGATAAGACCCTCCTCTATACACAAAGGGTACTGAGTGGCCTTCTTATGAGCAAGCGAGAATCCATCCCGAGTTACCCATGATGATTGCTATCTGTAAACAGGTGCATATGACCTGTACAGGTAGACTGGATCATAACTATGAATATTTAGAAAGTGTATGCTAAGTAATTAATTCTAGCCATAATAACCCATAGGCATGTGAATTTGACTGCATGTACAGGTAAAATCACTGGAGCATTGCTTATAGTACTTTCATATATGAACAGGAAGTACAAGAAAATCTTTTCTAGTCACAGCTTACCCATAGGAAGGCCAATAAATCTGACTGCCTGTACAGGTAAAATCACTGGAGCATTGCTTATAGTACTTTCATATATGAACAGGAAGTACAAGAAAATCTTTTCTAGTCACAGCTTACCCATAGGAAGGCCAATGAATTTGACTGCCTGTACAGGTAAACATCACTCAAACTTATAGTAATATGCATGAGAATCACACTACTAAGTATGCAAACTATAGAAAATTTACCTGTACTTGTCGGACTAGAGTGGAAGCTATACAGGAATGTAAACAAGTTTCTATACTACACACAAAAACAAACATAAAAAAGAACTTAAGCAGTATTGTTTAGATACTTACAAAGCAGTTGTGACAGTATCAATTATGGGACAATTTCACCCAGAGGAAAAGGCCCAATGACATTCTACACCGGTAAAATCAATAAAGTGTCACATAAATATCTTTGAATTAGAGCTAGCAGGTGCAAAGCTATACCATATGATGTCTTACTTAAAAATTAGTGATAGCAACTGATTAATAAAGCAATTAGGTGTCCAAGTATAATATGATTTGTAATGCTACCTGTAGGAAGGCTCAAAGGAAAAGACACTGATGCTTCATGCCCAGATACTTGGTATAGAAAACTCACCTGTATGTAGCCAATTTTAAAGGAATTATACATATATAATGAGTTTTATATGGAGACTTGCACAAAAGAAATAATTATGACCTGAACTTAAAGACCAGTTGCATAGGCTACATGTGTAAATGCTACTGATTGTGAAAAGATGACAAATTGTTGTAAAATTGTAGGGGCAGAACCTTGTTGCATAGGAAGAGAGAAATGTTGGAAATATAGACAGTAAAAGTCAAACATGTAATTAAAGGATCAAAAATATAATTATATATGTAACATTAATTTGTGACAATTGTAACCATTTTGTAAAAAATGAATATTAGAATTCTTTTTCATGAATATTAAAACACTGTTAATATCAATAAAATCATAATAAGACTCCATGGGAATTTTTGTACATTCCATTAATACCACAAACCTCTAGTTGGTGGGTATATTGTATATGTAAACCTGGTCTAACAGGGCATTGGGAAACAGATGACCTGGGTCTATATTGTTCCGTACCTAGACCCTGATTTGCCATGGAATTTTCGATCTGGATATAAAATTTGTAGTTGGGATTATGTACAAGAATAAATACAATTGACAAAATTTATGACCTGATAAAAGGAACTGGATTTAATTTAAATAAAACATACCTGATAGAGCAGATTAAACAGCAGTCTAATCTGGAACAGAAAAATTTCCATGACTTTCCTCATGTCAATGGAGGGTCTCACTGGAAGACTGGCATTTTGTGGGGGAGAAGGAATGTTATAGATGTAGATGCCACCCCAGCGGGGACTCAGAAATGCATTACTGGCTAGGTTCATCCCTGAAATACAGGAAATCCATATGTAAGCCTGTACATGCATTTGGCCAGTTTCAACTCACCTAATTTTATCCAAGTCTTTCAAGGCCAAAGAAAAACAAGAGCTTTTATATAACAAAAATAAAAGTGTTGTCCTTAATTGCTGCAAAGTATATTGACTTCAATAATGAAACTCCTTTGATTTTCCATTCCAAACTTTTTACAGTATCTTCTATACATTACCACCATCATGAGTTACTCATCCACCTGACATTGACCTCAAGGCTATAAAGCAAACTCCATTACATACACTGAATTACTCATCCACCTGATAGTGACATTGAAGTTATCATGTTACCTGAGGTACCAACACACCCGATATTGACCTTGAGATTATACATTCTATTGCAATAAAGAAACAGGTAGGCATGACAACTGGTCACCTGTGTAGTTGACATGTCAGTTTGTCATAATAAAACTGTGTGTGTAATTTGGATTTTTAACACAGCTTTAACAATTTTTCAACTGTATTGCTATGATATCTGCATAGTGACAATTTATAGTGATATTTATAACACTTTGGCATGCAGCATTTTGTCCCACCAAGCCACATTATCCTAACACCAGGCTGACCAGTTCTAACACTGACCTCTTAAAGCTGAGCACCAAGTGAAGCAGCTGATAGTACCAATAAGTCTTTGGCTGGTTTTGAGGTGGATGCTCTAATTATATAGGTGAAACATTCACAAACTGTAATGGGAAATAAAATGTTAGGGGCATGTGGTTAATAATGCTATCATTTACCACTATCCTTGATCTATATTATCATTTTCATCTGGATTTTGCTCTGTTGTTGTGGACTAGGCTGTTGTGCGATGCCAATTGGATTTTTAATTTTAATGTAGCCTTCGCAAATTTTTAGTCATATCACTATGATGTCTCAGGGTGACAGTTTACAGTTTACAGTGATGTCTAGCACTGGCGCATCATGCCACAGATATGTAGCATGATGTCCCACCCAGTCATATTATCCCGACACCAAGCCGACCAGTTGTAACACTAACCTCTTCATGCAGAACACCTAGTGAAGCTGTTTGTACCACTTTTATAAGTTCCTGGTAGAAGCTGTTTGTACCATTTTTATAAGTTCCTGGTAGAAGCTGTTTGTACCATTTTTATAAGTTCCTGGTAGAGGCTGTTAGTACCATTTTATACGTTCTTGGTATGACTTGGCTGAGACTTGAACCTGCGAGAAGCTGTTTGTACCATTTTTATAAGTTCCTGGTAGAGGCTGTTAGTACCATTTTATACGTTCTTGGTATGACTTGGCTGAGACTTGAACCTGCGAGAAGCTGTTTGTACCATTTTTATAAGTTCCTGGTAGAGGCTGTTAGTACCATTTTATACGTTCTTGGTATGACTTGGCTGAGACTTGAACCTGCGACTAAGACTAGGCCGGGGTTGATAACTTAATAGACCTGCCAATCCTAACAAGACCTCTGCAGTGGATTTTATTTCCTATAAGTTTGACCAGTATGATGTAACAAACTATCATGTAATACTATAGTCCAGCTGGTAAATCTGCATTTAAAAGTCCAGAAGTATTATTTAAGTCTGCTGGAGCAATGGTACACATTGTGTTTAATAAGGCCAAAAATGGGTGCAAAGTTTTTCAATGAAGCTTAATTACCATTAGTACAGTTTCAGTAATTGCAGCTACAAACTCTACAGAGCTCAATGGCTTCTTGCTTTCTCTCAACTTGATGAAATCCTTTAATAAATAATAATTTAATTTAAAAGGGTTGTGAGGACAGCAATCATTTTCCTACCATGTGACATATTCAGTGCATGATGTCCGTTAAAAGTAACTGTTGCCCTTCTACTTTTTCAAGAATCTGATTGTTTCCCTTTATTCTTCTGTGCTATTGAAAGATCTGGTTTATTGTCCCTTTCATACTAAAATTGTATTGCTTGATGGATGCCTTTAAAAATAAAGTTTGCTCATGCACCATAAAATACATATAGTTTAAAACATCTGAAAACACTCCTGCAAAATGGTCTGGTTCCCTGATCAACCTTACAGTCTAATCGGAAACTTAAATTACACATGGACAAGCCTGAACCTTGTTTTTACCACAAAAAACGATTGTTTTATTAATTTATGTTTTTATTCCGTAAATCCATTTTTTATGGTATAACCATAAGACATGGTAAAATCAAGAAAATTGACATGAATTCCTGGGTTTGTTCTTTACCTCCTGGGGTCCTGCTTCTGGGATTAAAACTAGGAAGCCATTGAGTTGTGGCTCAGTGATTAAGGCTTTGGACTATTGACCAGATTCGTGTGTTTAATTCTCCCCAAGCGATCAGCCTAGACCCTCATTAATAGATCTGAAACTCACTTTAAATCGACTTCATTTGAGATCCAGATGATACAAGCTTTCACAGAAAGTCGGATACAAATCGGTTTACATAAATGGTCCTTACAATGTTCACAAGCTCAGTTTAATAAAAATCTGTTTCAAAATCTAAAATGCTCAAAAAGTCTGATAAAAATCTGTTTAGAAATATGGTCCCTGCAACGTTCACAGACTCAGCCTAACTGCTGCAAAACCACCTCCGTAATATGAGTGGATCTCAGTCATAATAAATCTCAACTGAGATAATGATGATACATAAAAATCTGATAAATATGGCCTCTAGAGTGTCATCAAACTCACCAATCAGATATAAGACCACTTCATTAATATCCATGTATGACACTCATAATCTAATGCATCTGCGATCTTTATTATATAAGCGTACATACCAAATTTGATGAGAAATATGGCATCCAAAGTGTTCACAAGGCACATTAGACACCTGCCCTGTAATCCATCTGTTTAGGCACTTTATAAGCTGGGGCCCCAAGTGGCCTAGTGGTCTAAATCGCGGTCCGTTATGGATCACTGCAATCTCACCTCTGTCTGTGTGGGTTAAAGTCTAGGATTCAGCGAATGTGGATATGTGAGAAAGTTTGCCAATAACTTCTCGTGGGTCAGTGGTTCTTTCTGGTGATTTCCTGGTTTCTTCCTCCACCATTATACTGGCCACCATGTATAGCCTATCATGTGAAAAAATGGCATTAAGCCTCACAACAACAATAACAACACTTTATAAACCTGCCCTGGAAACCATCTGTGTGGGCACTTTATAAACCTGCCCTGGAAACCATCTGTGTAGGCACTTTATAAGCCTATCCTGTAAGCCATCAGTGTAGGACTTTATACACCTGCCCTTTAAACAATCTGTGTAGGCACTTTATAAGCCTACCCTGTAAACCATCTGTGTAGGCACTTTATAAGCCTGCCCTGGAACCTGAGTAGGCACTTTAGAATCCTGCCCTGTAAACCATCTGTGTAGGCACTTTAGAAGCCTGCCCTGTAAACCATCTGTGTAGGCACTTTAGAAGCATGCCCTAAAAACCATCTGTGTAGGCATTTCATAAGCATGCCCTGGAAACCATCTGTGTGGGCACTTTATAAACCTGCCCTGGAAACCATCTGTGTAGGCACTTTATAAGCCTGTCCTGTAAGCCATCAGTGTAGGACTTTATACACCTGCCCTTTAAACAATCTGTGTAGGCACTTTATAAGCCTTGCCTGTAAGCCATTAGTGTAGGCATATTATACACCTACCCTGTAAACCATCTGTGTAGGCACTTTAGAAGCCTGCCCTGTAAATCATCTGTGTAGGCACTTTAGAAGCATGCCCTGGAAACCATCTGTATAGGTATTTTATAAGCATGCCCTGGAAACCATCTGTGTAGGCACTTTATAAGTCTGTTCTGGAAACCATCTGTGTATGCACTTTAAAAGCCTGCCCTGGAAACTGTGTAGGAACTTTAGAAGCCTTCCCTGTAAACCATCTGTGTAGGCACTTTATAAGTCGGTTCTGGAAACCATCTGTGTAGGCACTTTATAAGTCTGTTCTGGAAACCATCTGTGTAGGCACTTTATAAGCCTGCCCTTGAAACCATCTGTGTAGGCACTTTAAAAGCCTGCCCTGAAAACTGTGTAGACACTTTAGAAGCCTTCCCTGTAAACCATCTGTGTAGGCACTTTAAAAGTCTGTTCTGGAAACCATATGTGTAGGCACTTTATAAGTCTGTTCTGGAAACGATCTGTGTAGGCACTTTATAAGCCTGCCCTGGAAACCATCTGTGTAGGCACTTTAAAAGCCTGCCCTGTAAGCCATCTGTGTTGGCACTTTATAAGCCTGCCCTGTAAGCCATCTGTGTAGGCACTTTATAAGCCTGCCATGTTAGCCATCTGTGTAGGCATTTTATAAACCTGCCCTGGAAACCCTATGTGTAGGCATATTATATGCCTACCCTGTAAACCATCTGTGTAGGTACCAATAGTGTACGGTTGACTCAGGTGATAAATAGCCAATGATTGTCAAAATGCTGAAATTTTAGTCCCAGTATATGGTCATTAACTGAACATGCTGTGCAGTGACTCTGACATTTAGAATGCAGAACTAAACATACTGTGCAGTGACCTCTGACCTTTGGACCCGAGAATCCATAAGTTTGTATATTATCTTGGAAGCAATCCAGTCACAATGTTTTGTAAAGGAATTTAATTTAGACCAAAAGTTATTCTACAAAACCCATTATTCTTTGAGCCACAATGACCCTGACTTTTGACCTTCTCACATTAAAATCAACAGACATTGTTCATGAATTTTGGTCAAGGTATATAGCCTAGAACAAAAGTCATGCAGAAAACATTTTCCACAAAATTTTGTCTGGGTCTGTGATGTAGAACTAAAGCTCTTGTACAGAGACTATTTTTATTCTTCACTTATAGTGACCTTGACATTTAAGCTCAACAATGATAGGATTCCTTCTGTTATCAAGAAAAACCTACCTGTAAATTCTGTCAAAATTAGATGCTGTATAAATGAAGCTATTAGGCCAAAAAGGTAATGTTAACAGACTAAGAGACATAATGGGTTGTAGCACAATATGCCATGTCAAAAGGCATAAAAAAAGGATTTCTTCATAGAGAAAAAATTTTCAACATCAAACCTGTGTCATCTCTGATGTGGAGAGGATGTTCATCCCTTGTGGGAACATAAACCAAGAAGTTGAGCTCTGGGTTGTTTGAGGCTGGGGAACCTGCAACGAGAAACCAAATAAGGAGTGTCTGGTTAAGGTTCACAAAGATTTTCAATGTGCTCAATGATTAAATTTAATATAATTAAAGGTTCATTAGGAAAGATGTATTATCAACTGCAATAAAACTAGATCTGTCAGTTAAGTGAGTGTTATAAAATATGACAGCATGTTACAAAATGGGAAGTACTCATCAGACAGTGTCTTATCTAGTGTAGGAAAACATCTGAGACGATTCAGGAGATATTAACAAGATAAGAGCAACGTGGATGGATGGATACAATTTATAATAAAAACGGTGATAATTTTTAAAATGCTAATCAGACTTTGTGTTTTAAAGTACAAAATATCAGGTAACAATACAAAACCATACAAAGTTTTTTAAGCTATTTAAAAGGGTACAGGAGATATTAAGTCAAACAAGTTTAAGTCATTCAGTTTAAGAGGAATTAATAGTTTGCATGCTTTTATATATTAGAATCATAAATCACTTAGAATGTGGATCAAAACATTTCCAAAATTAATTATCTTCTCCAATCACAAACACTTAATATCCAAGTGTTTAAAAATAAGAAATATATGATTTTCAAAACTTTGCAATAATTTTTTTTAGATTAAAGTCCAATCTCGACACTCCTGTACAATTTCTAAGCAAAATATTGTGCAGATATACCCACCAAGATTTGCCTCAATTGGATTTATGATAAGTGGAAGCTCTTTTGTTGTGTAATAATACTCTTTCTTCTGTGTATCTGTTTTAGGCTTTGTCATCAATCCAGTGAAATACAAAACCTGTTGACACAAAATAAGTTATTTCAAACCAAGACTGAAACCACATACACATAAAAACAAACCATTAGGATAATAATAATAATAACAATTTATTTGGTGCAGTACAATTTTTTGATCTACTGGACAAGTACTGTAAACTGTACCCATGTGCCTAGCAAATATTGTTTATCAATTTAGTTATTAATTTGTTACATTGTAACCCAATTATTCTTTTTAAGAAACTGATGAGAGTAAAAAACATTTTGCTGCCAATAAACATGGATCCAAGTGTATATTTATAACAGGATTAACAATTAGGGAAACAATGTCAAATTATTGAAATTATGTTCATAACTATGCTCATAATGACCTAAATGGCACCAAAAATTTGGGAACCAAGTCTAATCTTCGAATAACATGATCAAATTCTGGACTTGTACAACTAAAAGCAATAATTGACAATTGTAAAAATGGTGGGGCCAGTCATTATGTGTGGATGTAGGGGAGATAACTCTTCCTGATGCTGCAGTAGCAGTAAGTTTTTCAACTACATCTATCATTATCTTTTGCAATTTGGACAAATACTTACTATTATGCAATTTAGTTGTGGAAATGTTATCTGTGGTAGATGCAATTGTATCTGAATTCAGTGTTCCTGCAAACTTAATAAAAACAAATTCTTACGACTTTTCTAAAACTGTAACAGAGCAAATTTCACAAAAGTCAAGGACTACAATATCTGTGAAATGAAACCATTTATTGAGCATAATTTTGTCCTTTTTAATCGGTGAACAGCACTCTATGAAATTAGGAGCTATAAATTTTTTTCTAACTCCATTGTCAGAAATTCCAAAACTCTGCAAGGTTATAAGAAATTACATGACCTTTCTAGGCCCATAAAATTTACTTTATAAGTTCCAAGACTTTCTAGGTTTCCAGGACCCTGTCTGATGTACCATAAAAATTAACCCACTGTTTAATTTCTGCTGTATTAGGAGCTCTTCCTAATCCTACCCTATTAACTTTTACTGTATTAGAAGCTCTTCCCCCACCCCATTGTTTAACTTTTATTGTAATAGAAGCTCTTCCCCCACCCCATTGTTTAACTTTTACTGTATTAGCTCTTCCCCCACCCCACTGTTTAACTTTTACTGTATTAGAAGCTCTTCCCCCACCCCATTGTTTAACTTTTACAGTATTAGAAGCTCTTCCCCCACCCCATTGTTTAACTTTTACTGTATTAGAAATTCTTCCCCCACCCCACTATTTAACTTTTACAGTATTAGCTCTTCCCCCACCCCATTGTTTAACTTTTACTGTATTAGAAGCTCTTCCCCCACCCCATTGTTTAACTTTTACTGTATTAGCTCTTCCCCCACCCCACTGTTTAACTTTTACTGTATTAGAAGCTCTTCCCCCACCCCATTGTTTAACTTTTACAGTATTAGAAGCTCTTCCCCCACCCCATTGTTTAACTTTTACTGTATTAGAAGCTCTTCCCCCACCCCATTATTTAACTTTTACAGTATTAGCTCTTCCCCCACCCCATTGTTTAACTTTTACTGTATTAGAAGCTCTTCCCCCACCCCATTGTTTAACTTTTACTGTATTAGAAGCTCTTCCCCCACCCCATTGTTAAACTTTTACAATATTAGCTCTTTCCCCACCCTAATGTTTAACTTTTACTGTATTAGAAGCTCTTCCCCCGTTCCATTGTTTAACTTTTACAGTATTAGAAGCTCTTGCCCCACCCCAATGTTTAACTTTTACTGTATTAGAAGCTCTTCCCCCACCCCATTATTTAACTTTTACAGTATTAGCTCTTCCCCCACCCCATTGTTTAACTTTTGCTATATTAGAAGCTCTTCCTCCACCCCATTGTTTAACTTTTACTGTATTAGAAGCTCTTCCCCCACCCCATTGTTAAACTTTTACAATATTAGCTCTTTCCCCACCCTAATGTTTAACTTTTACTGTATTAGAAGCTCTTCCCCCATCCCAATGTTTAACTTTTACAGTATTAGAAGCTCTTGCCCCACCCAATGTTTAACTTTTATTGTATTAGAAGCTCTTCCCCCACCCCATTATTTAACTTTTTCAGTATTAGCTTTTCCCACACAACATATTGTTTAACTTTTACTGTATTAGAAGCTCTTCCCCCACCCAATTGTTTAACTTTTTCTGTATTAGAAGCTCTTCCCCCACCCCATTGTTTAACTTTTACTGTATTAGGAGCTCTTTACTGCCCATCCCTCCACTTCATTATTTAACTTTCAGTTTGTTTGGCATTAACTGATCAGATCATCAATAATGCCCTGTAGATCACCAAAAATGGCTAAGCCATGTGTTTGCCAAAGCTATACAATCTATCTCTAATTAAAGATCACTACATATGGCTACTTATTTTTCACAGCTTTATACAGGTATCCCTGGTAGAAATTTGTTAACTACTCCAAACTAGGGATGAATGTGGTTTTGGTTTCAAATTTTGTAAATCTCTATCGTCTGTTTATCCTGAAGTGTTCTTCTAATGCGGTTGCAATGGTGGTCACTTCATTCACTCTGATTACTGTAGTAATGCTAATGTGGATGCATTTGTGGTTACTTCATTCACTCTGATTACTGTAGTAATGCTAATGTGGTTGCAATGGTGGTCACTTCATTCACTCTGATTACTGTAGTAATGCTATTGTGGTTGCAATGGTGGTCACTTCATTCACTCTGATTACTGTAGTAATGCTAATGTGGTTGCAATGGTGGTCACTTCATTCACTCTGATTACTGTAGTAATGCTAATGTGGTTGCAATGGTGGTCACTTCATTCACTCTGATTACTGTAGTAATGCTAATGTGGATGCAATTGTGGTCACTTCATTCACTCTGATTACTGTAGTAATGCTAATGTGGATGCAATTGCGGTCACTTCATTCACTCTGATTACTATAGTAATGCTAATGTGGTTACAATTGTGGTTATTGTAGTAATGCTCACTCATTTGACTTGAATATATTACATTTCTGAAGTCTTCAGTCTGTACAACATATTAATTAAGACCAGATGCAACAACAGATAATAAAAAGAAAAGCTTACTAATAATTCAATTAAGAAGTGAAAATATCACAACTGAACCACACTGCGTTTCTTCGTTCATATTATTAATTCAATTTTCATTTTTCTATGAACAGCAAAAACAATGTGCATTCAGAAGTTAATGTTTCTATAGAAACATCTGTGGTAAAACACATCAACACCTTCATGACTGTCCATGGCAGACTTTTAAGCAAAACGCAGCTGATGCTCATCATAGGTTCATGATTGAGAGCAGACATTAGTACAGTTACTCTCCATTATTCAATCATATTCTAACTTTGTTCATGGAGACCAGTTTTACATGATAATATAAGAACCTAATATGAAACGTGTTTCTCAGTCCAAATTTGTTTTCACCAGCTAATATTTTAGTTTTAAGGTGTGCAGTTTTGCGATATTTTCTTTCAATAATTAATGTACATTTTGAAACATCGAAGCAGACCTCTGAACAGTAGCTTTCACATGTGCAAATTGTCCTAATGCCATATTTCATTTAGCACGTTTAATGCACATATTTGACTTGAATATCTCTAGAATGTCTCTAGCATATTTCATTTAGATTGTCTATAACACACATTCATGCCTTGTGTATTTAATGTCTATAGCACATACTGATGCCTTTTGTATTTCAATAAGAATGTCTACAATGTCTATAGCACAGACTGATGTACTGTGCATGTCATTTAGAATGTCTACAATGTCCATAGCACAAACTGATGTACTGTGCATGTCATTTAGAATGTCTACAATGTCTATAGCACAGACTGATGCCTTTTGTATTTCAATAAGAATGTCTACAATGTCTATAGCACAGACTGATGTACTGTGCATGTCATTTAGAATGCCTACAATGTCCATAGCACAGACTGATGTACTGTGCATGTCATTTAGAATGTCTACAATGTCTATAGCACAGACTGATGCCTTTTGTATTTCAATAAGAATGTCTACAATGTCTATAGCACAGACTGATGTACTGTGCATGTCATTTAGAATGTCTACAATGTCCATAGCACAGACTGATGCCTTTTGTATTTCAATAAGAATGTCTACAATGTCTATAGCACAGACTGATGTACTGTGCATGTCATTTAGAATGTCTACAATGTCTATAGCACAGACTGATGTACTGTGCATGTCATTTAGAATGTCTACAATGTCCATAGCACAAACTGATGTATTGTGCATGTCATTTAGAATGTCTACAATGTCCATAGCACAGACTGATGTACTGTGCCTGTCATTTAGAATGTCTACAATGTCTATAGCACAGACTGATGTACTGTGCATGTCATTTAGAATGTCTACAGTGTCTATAGCACAGACTGATGTACTGTGCATGTCATTTAGAATGTCTACAATGTCTATAGCACAGACTGATGCCTTTTGTATTTCAATAAGAATGTCTACAATGTCTATAGCACAGACTGATGTACTGTGCATGTCATTTAGAATGTCTACAATGTCCATAGCAAAGACTGATGTACTGTGCATGTCATTTAGAATGTCTACAATGTCCCTAGCACACCCTAATGCCTTGTGTATTTAGAATGTCTATAGCTCACACTGATGTCTTGTGTATTTAGAATGTCTATAGCACACTGATGTCTTATGTATTTAAAATGTCTCTAGCACACACTGATGTTTTGTGTATTTAATTTAGAATGTCTACAATGTCCTTAGCACACACAGATGCTTTGTGTATTTAGAATGTTTATAGCACGCACTGATGTCAGGTGTATTTCATAATGGTTGGCATGTATGAATCAGGCATTCAAACAAATGGTGTTACTGATGTGTAGCACAAGTCCCTGAAAATATGCAATCTTTCCTCATAAGCCTTTAGAATGGAGGACCTTCTTACTCTTTGAAGATTTTATCCACAATTAAAGAGGACCTTCTTGCTCCCTCAAGATTATATCCACAACTGAAGATCAAAACTATCTCTGTTGCAAGTCTGACAAGAACCAAATATGAACAAGAAGAAGACAGTAAGAACTTCAGATATTGAATGGAGAACTGCAGATGTGGTGCAAAAGTGTAAGCAAATGAAATCTCAACTGCTTCATGTCCCTAATATCAAGCAAACCCAAGTGGCATCTTTTATCAAGTGTGTCACTGACAGTTCAGAGCACAAACTGACTGGAGCAGTTAGCGATGTCATGGACATCTTTGAATTCATGGACAAAAAACATATGATATAGACAGAGAAAATGAACGTCATTTTGTAAGGCTGAACTCAGACAGCAGCAGGGTGATCAAGAATTAATTCAAAGGAGAAATGAAAAGTAAGTTGTAATCTGGTTACAAATTGGAATAATTTTGCCAAAATGTAAAAAGTTGAAATATTTGTATCAACAAAAAAATGACAGAATAAATGCTACCGGAAAAGTGATGCCTATACCTTGTGCATGCTTTGTGGATGAGACAAAACTTTTGCATGCAAGTCAAAATTTATCTTGTTTATGCATTCTACATGAGATGAAAATTCACCTGTGACTGGATGTTAACAGTGGCATACTTCTTAAGCTGCTTGGTCAATGGTTCGAGGTAGGCTAAACGAAGTAAAAAAAGAGAACGAAAATATTCTAAATCAACTTTTAAGAGAACAAGTCTGCATGGTGAATAAATTTAAATAATGCTTAATATTTCAGACTATGACATGTTTTTCATAACATACATCAGCAGAAATAAATCTTGTACAATTATTCTGATGCCTTCAAAGACTAAAACAAATGTTCATTCAGCTCATTTGACACAAAGCAATAAATCGCACCAGTTACATTGTGAAAATTTAGATCCAGCTGTTCACAATTGTTACCAAATGCATAATTTACACAATTGTTACCAAATGCATAATTTACACAATTGTTACCAAATGCATAATTTACACAATTGTTACCAAATGCATAATTTACACAATTGTTACCAAATGCATAATTTACACAATTGTTACCAAATGCATAATTTACACAATTGTTACCAAATGCATAATTTATACAATTGTTACCAAATGCATAATTTACACAATTGTTACCAAATGCATAATTTACACAATTGTTACCAAATGCATAATTTACACAATTGTTACCAAATGCATAATTTACACAATTGTTACCAAATGCATAATTTACACAATTGTTACCTAATGCATAATTTACACAATTGTTACCTAATGCATAATTTACACAATTGTTACCTAATGCATAATTTACACAATTGTTACCAAATGCATAATTTACACAATTGTTACCAAATGCATAATTTACACAATTGTTACCAAGTGCATAATTTACACAATTGTTACCAAATGCATAATTTACACAATTGTTACCAAATGCATAATTTACACAATTGTTACCTAATGCATAATTTACACAATTGTTACCTAATGCATAATTTACACAATTGTTACCAAATGCATAATTTACACAATTGTTACCAAATGCATAATTTATACAATTGTTACCAAATGCATAATTTACACAATTGTTACCAAATGCATAATTTACACAATTGTTACCAAATGCATAATTTATACAATTGTTACCAAATGCATAATTTACACAATTGTTACCAAATGCATAATTTACACAATTGTTACCAAATGCATAATTTACACAATTGTTACAGAATACATAATTTACACAATTGTTACTGAATGCATAATTTACACAATTATTATCGAATGCATAATTTACACACAAATTTTGCAATGAAGGCTAGGTTCTGCATGTCAAGTCCATTGTTAAAACACTGCTGTATAAAACATCTGACATTGACAACATGGTAAAACATCTGGCACTGACCACATGGTAAAACATCTGGCACTGACCACATGGTAAAACATCTGGCACTGACCACATGGTAAAAGGCTGAGCAAGCATGTCAAGGAAGTAAATGTCTTAGCTTCACTAAAATCCATGACATGTATGTAGAGAAATCTAACTGAGAGTTTTGAAAACACAGTCATATGAAAGAAAAAAATAATAGCAAAAATCTCAATGCAAATTTTCAATGACTGATCTTAAAAATGGTAAGCCGACATGTTCATAATAATTCATCCAAGTTATAAAGTAAACCTATCAGGGGGATTTGGAAAAGAACAAGTCAAAATAACTGAACCAAAACCGTAATGTTATTTTTCCATGACTGTGACCCTGTCTGTGACCATTTTTCCATGACTGTGACCCTGTCCGTGACCCTGACCACAAGGTAAAATACACAAATGAGCAAATTACTAAATAAATGACCTTCAAAATGACTCATAGCAAGTATGGCAAATCTATCCAGGAGTTTCCAAATTATAATAAAATGAAAAACCTAAATTGAAACCTTAAACTATTCCCCCAGCATTTCATAAAATAAGGCAAGAAAGAGCTTGATTTTGCCTTAGAACGTTTTGAATATTTTCTTTGTACATGTGTACAACATTACCTTGGGTGGCTAATCATTTTTCTAGTTAAGTGACTGAACTTGCATATATCTCATCATTAATCAATTGTGGTGGGAGACACCAAAAGCATGGTATGCACTGCGTGTAGGTATATCAGTCTATCAGTCTGGCTGTCAGTATGTCTGTTTGTAATTGAATCAGGGTCATACAAGGAAGGATCTGCGTGATTTGAAAACTTGTGCACATGGTGGATACATGATGGATGGAGAACTGTGTGGTTTTGACAAATGGACATGTAAACCAAGTCAAATAGTTTTGAATGCAAGTTTTTTTTGTTGTTGTTCTTATAGGGTTTCATGCCATTTTTCAGCACAAGATAGGCTATACATGGCGGGCAGTATTAATGGTGGAGGAAAACACTGTAAAACCCTGGGAAGAACAATTTACCCATGAGAAGCTACTGGCAGGCTTTCTCACTTACCCACGTTAGCCATGTCTGGACTCAAACTCTCGCAGACAGAGGATGCAAAGTTTTACAAATATTTATCATATGAATGAGTCATGAGTCATTGTTTTCAGCATGAAAGAATCATCCCGTACAGATATATTTGTATCAATTCATTTCCATATTTGAGTGATGTAATGTAGAATATAGTCAGCTTACAAATGTATCCATAAGGAATTTTGTGTAAGATGGGCTGTAAGTTTAGGTGACCAAAACAACAGCTAGATTCAAGAACAGTAGCTCAATAAACCAAGTATGTATAATAGTTCATTTACAATTTAATTTACAGGGGATGGCCTAGATTCAATTTATAAACACAAATTTTTCAACTAAAAAGGTTTTTTCTTTGCTTTGGATAATTCATGATAATTTCCCATACTCAGAACATAAATATCATAAAAATTTTTAATTTTTGGCAATATCACACTGTCATTATCAATGACAAATGCTAACCACATGATGGTCAAGTGATATTAAAAGAAATTGGTGTAGTTCCTCATCCTTGGGTAATTTTCTGTTGTCATATTTAGATGTCTCCATCTTGCTTTTCCATATGCTGTCCTCTGATATGATGTTAATCTGATTATGAACAACATCCCATAATACTACATTGTTCATGTATGACCAATCACTCTACTGATGTGTTCTTTAATCCTTGTTTCTAACACTCAAACCATTTCCCTGATGAAACCATTTTTAAGTCATGTGATCAATATTAGTCACTGATGACAGCAGTGTTATATTGCTGAAATTTTGATTTTGGAATTCTTAACACATATATGCTCTGAGTATGGGAAATTACTAATGACCACAAATACTTTCATATTAATTTAGAATGTTGTTTTGATAATAACTAAACAGAATGAAACTTCACTATACAACCATTAGGACAATACTTAAAGTATTGAAATGGAAATGGATCCCATTAAATTGCAAAGATTTTATTTTATTATTACTAATAAATTTGTTTCAATTAAAAAAAAGTTTTTAAATAATGAAAACCAGTTATGTTGTTACACATCAATTCTTTAAAAACACAGCCTCACAGAACATACAGTGCAGAGAATTATTCTCAATAAATATGTCCAAATATTAACCATTTCCAAATAGCTGGGAATCATAAGAAAATGCCATGCAAGTGATTTGATGCCTTATATATTGGAGTGACTATGACTGTCTTTATTGGGATACATTCCCTTAATATCTTTAATTCTGGTAAAGATAAAAAATAAAACTGCATTAAAAGTTACCCCGCACAGCATGCTGTATGTCCCATTGAGCATCGATGATGTCTGGCTGGGGATTGACCAGGGTAAAGGTGATGTCGTATCCAGGATGTGAGCGCACTGTCCTCATCCTCTCTTTGTCGGGCTGAAGACGATAAAACTACTGACAGCAAAAAACTAAATACAGATAAATAGTAAAACTACTGACAGCAAAAAACTAAAGACAGATAAATAGTAAAACTACTGACAGCAAAAAAATAAAGACAAATAAATAGTAAAACTACTGACAGCAAAAAACTAAAGACAGATAGATAGTAAAACTACTGACAGCAAAAAACTAAAGACAGATAGATAGTAAAACTACTGACATCAAAACACTAAAGACAAATAAATAGTAAAACTACTGACAGCAAAAAACTAAAGACAAATAAATAGTAAAACTACTGACAGCAAAAAACTAAAGACAGATAGATAGTAAAACTACTGACAGCAAAAAACTAAAGACAAATAAATAGTAAAACTACTGACAGCAAAAAATTAAAGACAGATAAATAGTAAAACTACTGATAGCAAAACACTAAATACAGATAAATAGTAAAACTACTGACAGTACAGCAAAAAACTACCAAAGTATGATTTGTCTATGTCAAAGGCTTTGGATCCAAAAGGGGGAGAGGCATTGAAAGGGAGGGGCATAGAAAGATGATGCATGTCCAGCCGTGTTTTTAAAAGAGAAGTTTAATTAATTTTCATATTGTCTCTAATTCTGTACCTGTTTTGTACACAATTTAAGTCTGTCTCAAATGCTCAAGTAGGAACATCCTACAGAAAAAGTGATATACCAAATTAACAAGGCCACAGCCTCCAGTGCTTGATTAAAACCTTGCCTTAAAATGGAATCTTTTGTCCCCAAGATTAAAGTGTTCAGCTCACAGAATGATTTGTATGGCAACGATACATCCAAAATATGAACATGAACTGAAAATGCATATTTTTCTGAAAATATGAAGCTGCCTAGGAGAATGGAGTTGGGGCTTTCTGGGTGATAAGGGGATGCAACTCATTCCACCTCTTCTCTATTCTCCTAATGTATTACGGATATGATTTGGCACCAATACTTTTAAGGGGAGATCACTCTTGTCTGACTCCCAATAATGTAAGCAAACAACTTTTAGACCTTTTTTAATGGCTAAAAAAAAATCAAGCTTGAGAGGGCTGGATTTTACAGGTAGTAGTCTTATTCCTTGGTGCTATTAGGCAATATAGACAAAAATGATTAATAAACCAATAAACTGCCTACAAATAATCTTTTTTATTGATGACAGTGTGCCTGGAAATCAGAGCAGGGTAAGAGCGATGAGTAAATACTGCATAATTAAAATTTGTTTTACCCTACAAAAACTACATTTTAATAGCAGCAATATGTTACCCATCACTATTACAAAACTGAATTTGTCAGTTAAATGGGTTAATGTTTTTAATACAGAGCAAAATATAGAGAACTCATTATAGAGATCCAATTTACAAATTATTGGTGTTTCTCTGGGCCATAAGGTAAGCTGTAACTATGAGCCCTAGAAAATGTGTGTGTGTGTGTGTGTGTGTGTGTGTGTGTGTGTGTGTGTGTGTGTGTTATGCATTTTTAATAAAGCTTCACCATTTTTCAGTCGTATTGACACAATGTCTGCAGTGTGACAGTTTATAGTGATGTCAAGTACTGGGGCAGACATGTAGCATGAGATATAATTTCTTATTACTAAGTGCCAAGCGAGGCAGTTGCTAGTACCATTTTTCTGTCTTTGGTATGACTCAGCTAGGATTCAAACCCGTAACTTCCTGCATCCGAGGCAGACCTTCTAACCACTAGGCCACCAGAACGGTTGGGTCCCAATAAAAAAGAAGCTGCACCTATTGTGCTTATGAACAGAGGTGAAAGGGGAGAATGTAGTTTGGGATAACCAAATCTGCCATTATGGCTTCCCCCATGAATGAGTGATTGATGAAAGGGGAGCATGTAGTTTGGAATAACCAAATCTGCCTTCATGGATTCCCTCATGAATTAGTGATTGAGAGAAATCCATGAGATAGTGACAGTTCAAACCTCATGGGCTTCATTAAGACAGAAACACAGTGCCCTACCTAGCCATAGAAACCCTGATCATCACCAACACAAACTTGACTAAGACTGGGAGTCTCTAAAAGATTAGGAAGCTGCCAAAGGGATCTGAACCAACTGCCAAGCCTTGGGAGAATTTAATTGTGTTGGAGATTTCAACTCTATTACACTTGATAGTAGAAACAGAACATCTCTTCTTACACAGGAATAAAAGGATGTCAGCAATATAATATACAGAGGGGAAGCTAAGATCAACATGTTTCCTAATGCACCAATGATCAATGATTCTCCACCTGGAATCATGGACTTTGACAACACAGCCCAAAAAACCTATCCTGACAAAGAGATCACATTAAGGTAGAAACCAGTGATACAGATATATTAATAAAGTAATGAAGCATCAAGGTATAATACAATGGTGGCCTGTACAGGTAAAATACCTGTTACAGAAAACCAACCTATATATAGCTGGTTATAGTGGAATCTTAAGAGTCTGAGTTTTCTACATGTACTAGAGACTTGCATGCACATAAAATATAATTATAGCATGAACTTATTGTGAAGCCACACATGCTACCATATAGATTTGTAAATAGTATTAGATATGTGAAGACAACAAAGCATTAGAAAATTGTAAAGGCAGAGAGAGAACCAAAAATGAAATAATTATAAATACCCTTTTTTTCTTTTCTGTTACAATTTGTTATATCTTCTTTGAATGTTTTAATTTTAAATTTCATAAATATATGGCTGCCATGTAAATTTTCAGGAAAATAATGACCACCAAAAACCATTACCATTTCAAGATTTTTGGTATATAAAATTGCCAAATGTACACAAAAAAGTATAATGCTAAACTGCATTCTCTCAAAAAAATCCCAACTTTTCTCTGGCAGTACATAATCATAAAGCTTCTCCACTCAGTTCATATATAAAACCTGGTCTCCATAGGAAAGAAAAATTCCTGAGAAAGCGAAGAATTATGACCAAAAGTTCTAGTTAATAATGGGCAATCATAAAAGTGAATAGAAAACAGACCTGGAATGGAAAATTCCCTGGTGCAGTCCTTATCTGGTACACTAGATAATCAAATGTAAGTATTTTTTTTCAGAGTTAAATTTGGCCATGAGTTCTAAAGTCAGCATAGTGTCTGTCACAATTAGATAGAAAAAATTCTATACCTTTTGATTTCGTGATCCCTTGGCAGCTTCGTAAGCTTTCAGCACTGACCCCTCTCTCACAACAACTTCCTTCAGGGTCTGAGCTATCTGCCCTGCAAACTGCTTTAAATCTGAAATATAATAAGAAATATCTACAGCTGCGAAATATATAATATGTAAAACATATTCCTTTGTTAGTTGACCATAAAAAAATAGGATATAAACTCCAAACTCTTCTTGCAAAATCTTAAACCAGAGTGCAAACAATAATTACATAATTAATCACCAGTCTCCAGTAGTCACTGTAAAGAAAAAAATGAAGAAAATAAATTTCAACTAAAGAGATCTTGGCCCCTTCTAATGAAATATTTTTCTGGCAACCATTTATCTTTACATCTAAACTTTAAGTCAATTCCAATTTGATATTTGAACTACTAATGGTCACTTTATAGTCAACTAACAACCTACCCACCATCGTACCTACCCACTGTAGCAAGGCACCAAAGACATGAAAGAATAAGAAAAGAACATTTTTTTCAACTTTCTACATGGAGAGGCATCAAGCTGATAACACATATTAATGTTGTTTTTGTATCAAATTTTTAAACATCATTGTTCTTACAAACTCCTTGAACCACTCTGGTGGCTTATTGGTTAGAGTGTCTGACTTGGATGTGGGAGGTTGTGGGTTTGAACCTTGATAGAGTCATGCTAATGACTTTTTTAAAAATGGTACAATCAGTTGCCTCACTTGGCTCTAAGCATTAAGAAGTTAGTGTTAGGACTGGTCAGCATAGTGTCAGGATAATTTGACGCGGTGGGACATGATGCTACATGTCTGCGGCATGATGCCCTAGTGCTAAACATCACTTTATACTGCCACACTGCATACATCGCAGTGAAATAACTGAAAAATTATAAAGCTACATTAAAAATCCAAATCACACATGCATACACTGTTTGAAAAGCTATATCAAGCCAGATTTCAGTGGGTCACAGGATGGAGTAGCAGCCAGCAATTCATGCATCAAAAATTTACCTATTTAACCTATTTTATATCCACAGGTGTACCTATACTCTATCCACAGGGTATACTAATACTCTATCCACCGGGTGTACCTATACACTATCCACAGGGTATATCAATACTCTATCCACAGTGTGTACCTATACTCTATCCCCAAGGTGTACCTATACTCTATCCACAGGGTATACCAATACTTCAGAGGATGTACCTATACTCTATCCACAGTGTATATTTATACTCTATCAACAGGGTGTACATATGCACTATCCACATGGTGTACAGGGTATACCTATACTCTATCCATGGGGTGTACCTATACTCTATCCACAGGGTGTACCTGTGCTCTATCCACAGGGTGTACCTATACTCTATCCACTGTGCATACCTATACTCTATCCACTGTGCATACCTATACTCTATCCATAGGGTGTACCTATACTCTTTCCACAGGGTATACCTATACTCTATCCACAGGGTGTACCAATAATACTCTATCCACAGGGTGTACCTATACTCTATCCACAGGGTGTACCTAATCACTATCCACAAGGTGTACCTATACTCTATCCACTGTGCATACCTATACTCTATCCACTGTGCATACCTATACTCTATCCATAGGGTGTACCTATACTCTTTCCACAGGGTATACCTATACTCTATCCACAGGGTGTACCAATAATACTCTATCCACAGGGTGTACCTATACTCTATCCACAGGGTGTACCTAATCACTATCCACAAGGTGTACCTATACTCTATCCACATGGTGTACCTATACTCTATCCACAGGTGTACCTACACTCTATCCATGGGGTGTACCTATACACTATCCACAGGGTATACCAATACTCTATCCACAATGTGTACCTATACTCTATCCACTGTGTATACCTATACTCTATCCACAGGGTGTACCTATACTCTATCTGCAGGGTATACCTATATTTTTTTCTCAGGGTTGAATCAAAACGTCATTTCTGTATCAATGGCACTACACTGTCAATGATGGCCCATTCAAACATGCAAAATACATCCACAACACATGGTGTCAAATAATCATTTGTACATCTCCATGCTTGTCTTATTGCTAGTTGTGAATTCAGCTGTTTACTGGTTTTGTGCATTACTTATGTTTGTTTCACTTATAGAAAATATTGGTTTAGGAAGACTGGTTACACTATTATGGGTTTTCATTATGGAAAACATTGGTTTAGGAAAACTGGTTACAGTCTTGTGTGTGTTTCTCTTATAGAAAATGTTGGTTTAGGAAGACTGGTTACACTGTCCTATGTGTGTTTCACTTATAGAAAATGTTTTTTTAGGAAGACTGGTTACACTGCCTTATGCCAATAATCTCAATTTGACAAATGAATTGAAGACAACCATTTATACCACATAAAACACTTTTTTTTCATGAGATGAACTGAACACATATTGATGACTTTTTTGTAAGAAAATTGCCCAAATTAATACATCAAACTAACATATGGAAATTGTTTCAAGATGATTCCCTCTCTTCATCCAGTCCATCAACAAAACCAAATAAAATTAACTTTCGGAATGATATTAAAGTTATAATAAGTTCAGTAGCTTAAACATCATAGTTTGCTATGCCAATGTTAAAAATGTTGTCCATGTCAAATTTGTACCAGTGACACTCAAGAAAAAAAGAGCAATAAAATACTCATAATTGTACTATACTACAAACTGATAAACATGAAGATATTCCCATTTGCATATCATTATGTTAGTAAAATGATTCATATTGCTAATTGAAACACGATGTTAATGTAAAAAGAGCACATCAGCCATGAGTAATGACTACAATGACAGCCATGAGTAATGACTACAATGACAGCCATGAGTAATGACTACAATGACAGCCATGAGTAATGACTACAATGACAGCCATGAGTAATGACTACAATGACAGGCATGAGCAATGACTACAATGACAGCCATGAGTAATGACTACAATGACATCGAGTAATGACTACAATGACAGCCATGAGTAATGACTACAATAAATGACAGGCACAAGAGTAAAGCACAATGAGTAAAGTTAATTCCATGTAAGATTTGTCAAAACACTTACTTTTCCATACTAGGTTAAACTATCTTTCACAGGCAGTCCATCATAAACATAATTTGCTGTGAATTAATTGGTAAATAGTCCCTTTAATTGGTAAATAGTCCCTTTAATTGGCAAATAGTCCCTTTAATTAGTGTACAAAGTGTACATATATATCACACAAGGACTTAACAGAAATGAAGAAATATTTTCCAGTGTTCATTTACATTTAATATTATAAATTGCATAGTGAAATTGCACAAAAGATGAAAAATAAATATTTTAATTTTAAGACAATGAAATCACATAAAAAAATACTTGTGGACCAAACATAGATCTGTTCCCAGTAGAAGATATCAAGGGGACACTTGCTAATATCTCTGAATCATATCTTGAACCATGTATTCAGAAGACGAACAAGTGTATATTCTCCTTTACATGTAGCTTTCAGTTTTCAATGAGAATACTGCTGCTAACAACTGTCTTATATTTTACAAAGTGTTAAAAATTAAAATTAAATTAAAAATAGGAAATCATTAAAAGGTCTGGTAAATCATAAAGGTAACCTAATTTTAACCTTCAATTAAATATAATGTACTGAGAATAGCAATCATACAACACCTGAATAAGGCTGTTAAAAATCACGAAAAAACCAACCCCGGGTACCCGTTGCAAATTATAACGGGTACCCATTATCATATGAATGACATGTACAACCGTACACCAACTAATTGTTATCTCCATTTCTTAAATATTTTTTTTTTGGCGATAGAGGCTAACCGTGTACTACTCGGTCTGGTTCGTCCACACCGACGTAGTTGCAAATTGTCTGACCGCACGCTGTTAATTAATAAATTTATTTAGAATGACCTTTGTACACAGATGGTAGGTATAGTCACACTTTTAATGATCACTGTGATCATCCACATTAACAGCTTTAGAACACTTGCATTCTTTAAAGTATAAGTCCTTGTTAAAACAGACCACACTTATTCATCTGCTTTTGACCGCAGATTTGAATTACCTACACATGCGTACCCCAGTTATACCACGTGACCATGCAGTTGCATAAGTGTTTTTATTTTGGAATTATAATTCTTATGGTAAAAAGGTAGTAGTATAGAAAATAGAAATATGCGTATATGTATGATGGCTACCTTTCAAAATTCGCAGAGCTAGTTGACTAGAAAAACAACAAGCAAAGATTATTTTGAGGCATTACGAAGATTTCAAGGTGTCTAGGTGATGATTGTTCATAATATAAATTGTGGGATTTCTTTGACGTGTTTGTTCGGAAATTAAAGGTATCCATCAAAAAAACATGCAATGTACCAATCATTTAGAACCCACATTCAATAGTTATCGTCTACAAAGAGGTTTATTACCTGCAGAACATTTTTAACCTTGGTATATAATGCCTCGGGGATAATGGTTTGTCCAGTTGCACAACGCCAATGAATTTTATTAATTCAGACTGTCTGATGTATTGTTTATTTATATTAAGCAGAGATCTGGTTTCTAATTATAGCCATAGCTGTCACCAGTTTGAAGTGGTTGACAAGTGTGGCGATATTTTATTTTTTTTACGGGTACCCGCATTTACGTTTCAATACCCGGGTTTTTTATACGGTTGGGTACCCGGTTACCTGATGACAGCCCTACACCTGACTTTTACTTATCATCCTGGGGCCCCGAGTGGCCGAGTGGTCTAAAGCGCTGTCCGTTACGGATCACTGCCATCTCACCTCTGTCTGCGTGTGTTTGAGTCTAGGATTCGGCGAATGTGGATATGTGAGAAAGCTTGCCAGTAGCTTCTCGTGGGTCGGTGGTTCTTTCCGGTGATTTCCCGGTTTCTTCCTCCACCATTAATACTGGCCGCCATGAATAGCCTATCGTGTGCTGAAAAATGGCGTTAAGCCCAACAACAACAACAACAACTTATCATTCTGTGAAATCTTCTTGTCAAATTACAATGTCTGATTGTACAACATATGCATGAAAATAGAAATGATCGCTGCATCAAACAGCTGTGGAATTAGCTATATTATTGACTGGAAATTAACCAGCAAATGGTTTCCATGGATAACTAGAAATGTGATTGCGTGACACAGCAAGCCATGCCAATCTGAAGCAATGAAGAAAACTTTAATCACCATAAAACTTTTTAGTCAAAGATTGGTTATTACGTTTGTCAGCAAATGCTAAAATCTGAACAGTTCTTCTTTATATAAAAAAAACACATTAAAGCTATTTTCAATACAAGAATTCATTCAAAAGTTTTTCAGTGAAAGCATAATTAAAGACACTGTTAAAACTTTGGCCTCCTCCATAAAAAAAACAGCAAAATATTTACCATTTTCTGTTTTTGTAAAGAATATGTTCCTGTTGAGTCCAATTTCTGGAGCATTTACTTTTAACTGGCTTGTCTGTGGCAGGAGAATTACATAGTACTGATTGTGATCCTGCTTAAAAACTTCCTTCAACTTTGCATCCAGATCTGAAACATTATAAGAAAGAAAATACCATGAAAAAGACAATTTATTAATTATTATTAAGAGCAATATGAAAACACATTTATTCGCCTGATGCATGTTTCATTGTCACCTATGTAGGCATAGTTAGGCATTGTCACCTATGTAGGCATAGTATGGCATTGTCACCTATATAGGCATAGTAAGGCATTGTCACCTATGTAGGCATAGTAAGGCATTGTCACCTATGTAGGCATAGTATGGCATTGTCACCTATGCAGGCATAGTATGGCATTGTCACCTATGTAGGCATAGTAAGGCATTGTCACTTATGTAGGCATTGTATGGCATTGTCACCTATGTAGGCATAGTAAGGCATTGTCACCTATTTAGGCATAGTACGGCATTGTCACCTATGTAGGCATAGTATGGCATTTTCACCTATGTAGGCATAGTGTGCCATTGTCACCTATGTAGGCATAGTATGGCATTGTCACCTATGTAGGCATAGTATGGCATTGTCACCTATGTAGGCATAGTATGGCATTTTCACCTATGTAGGCATAGTGTGCCATTGTCACCTATGTAGGCATAGTATGGCATTGTCACCTATGTAGGCATAGTCACCTATGTAGGCATAGTATGGCATTTTCACCTAATTAGGCATAGTGTGCCATTGTCACCTATGTAGGCATAGTATGGCATTGTCACCTATGTAGGCATAGTATGGCATTGTCACCTATGTAGGCATAGTCACCTATGTAGGCATAGTATGGCATTGTCACCTATGTAGGCATAGTATGGCATTGTCACCTATGTAGGCATAGTATGGCATTGTCACCTATGTAGGCATAGTATGGCATTGTCACCTATGTAGGCATAGTATGGCATTGTCACCTATGTAGGCATAGTATGGCATTGTCACCTATGGAGGCATAGTCACCTATGTAGGCATAGTATGGCATTGTCACCTATGTAGGCATTGTATGACATTGTCACTTATGTAGGCATAGAAGGCATGGTTAACAGAAAAGTAATGACCAATTTGCCTGGACATCAACCTCAGTCTTTGTATAGTTAACTTTTTCTAAAGTAAATGACATTCTGCAGAACCTATTTTTCTTTGACTTGCAATGACCTTGATCCTTATTTTTTAGCCTATAATCAACAAACCTCATCCACACCTTAAGTGCAAGCCTTCCACATACTTTGGTCAAGGGACAAATGAGCTGAAGATATCATGCAAAAGCTGTCTTCTTCTTTCAGTCACAGTGACTTTGACTATATGACCTTTTGACACAAAAATCAATGGGCTTCCTTCATATCCAACACGCAAGTCAGCCATAAAACTTTTGAGACTCGGAGAGTAGCTTCTTCATGCAATATTGACAACACAATACATGACTGGTAACTGCAATATTTGTACAAAAGCCAATTCTTTCAATAATAATGGTCTTGACCTTTAAACTCAAGCACTGATAGGTTTCTTCCTTACCTGAAGTACAAGCCATCCATAAAGTTTGGTATGTGATGCGGAATGTTTTGATTCTAAAAACAGACAACATTATACTCCACCTCATGGCAGGCATAAAAATATGAGACTAGTTGTCTTTCTAATGAGTGCTTTATGGCAGGCATAAAAATATGAGACTGGTTGTCTTTCTAGTGTGTGCTTGATGGCAGGCATAAAAAATGGGACTGGTTGTCTTTTTAATGTGTGCTTGATGGCAGGAGATGGACACAACAATTACGGTATACTGTAAAACACAATTAGTACAGAATAAAGCTGCACATACATATATACTGTAAAACACAATTAGTACAGAATAAAGCTGTACATACATGTATACTGTAAAACACAATTAGTACAGAATAAAGCTGTACATACATGTATACTGTAAAACACAAATAGTTATCTTTACCAGACAAAGAAGTACAGGAGGAAAGCAGGCTGGACTCTTGGGATGTCTTTTCCTTGACACTGGTTCTGTATCTTGAGGAAATGTCACCGGGGATAGGATTTCTGTCTGAAACAATAAACACAAGTCTTTTAATGCTCTACTGACTGACAAAAAAGAATTTCCAGGAATTCCATCCAAAATCCAAATTCTTCTTTCTTAATTTCTAAGTATTTACAGCTTAATTTCTAAGTATTTACAGCATCAATAATAATGCTGAGAACTTCAACATACCAAATTTAGTAACAAAACTATTATGTTCTCTTTGAGTTAGCAAGTGCATAAGATACATGTCTGACTGGCACAATTTTCATTTAGGTCATTTAGAACTCTTGTAATGAAAACCCAGTAACTGTATGGTCATTAACATTTTTTTTAATTATTCTTTTTAAGCATTGTCAAATGTTGTAAAGCGCTTAGAGCTTCTAAAGATTAAGCGCTATATAGTCCTCGTTATTTTTATTATTATTATTCTGGTAATGAAAATCCCTTGTAAGTTAAAAATTATGCCATGACACTAGCTCCATCCACTTTGAACATAACTAATGCATTATATGAAAATCCAAAACTAACCACTAAAATGTATAATTTATACTGATTACAAATACAAATTTATTTCCAGTCAAACTGATTCATATACACAAATTACACAGTTTGCCATGATATGATGCAATGGCAGACCTGAACTTCCTGAAATGGTAAATTTGTTTTCAAGACAATAGGTCAATGAAACATTTAGTTTGTTACATAAATCCTTGAGACTCTTTCAGTTAACAAATATTTACAATTGCATATTCTAAATGGCTGATTTTAAACAATTTCATTTTCATTCAGTTAGTCAATAAATCATATTTTCTCTTGAATTTGCTATGATGAACTGCATTATACACTGACTATCTTTTCTGTTTCAAAGTCGTTCTCCTGTTTTCACCATGAAAGTCGGTCACCATGGGGAAACAGACAACGCTGGACCAGCAGTCAGAAGTAGATGGTTACACTTTGAAGTTTCAACTCAGGAAAAAGGAGTGTCCTATTCTTGTAACTGTTTATACATTTATAACTGTACTGAATTGGAGAGAAGAAAAAGATAAATGCAGTAACTGTCTGCAAATTTAGCATGGGCAAAATTCCAATCATCCTAACCAACTACTAAGCCAAGTTAATGCAACAAGTAATATTTTTTTAAAAAATATCTTTCTGTGAAGGAAAAGAGGAGGGGGAAAATAAAGTATCCACTATTTGCTATAGTTCCTTAGAAGCAAATCAAATGGCAGTGGAATATAATGACTGAGTTTTGGGGTTTCCGTAGAAAGCACTGAATTATAGAGAGAAGTATGAATTATGTGATTTGGCATAACACATCCAAGGAGCCTTGAATTAATTGAATACTCTGTGAAAATTTTGTTTGTTAACTCAACTGTAAATCATAAGCTTTTTCTTACCAAATGTTTTCCATCTAATTTAACTCCCATACCCCCCACCCTAAAAATACCAACAGGTTTGCATGACATGGAAGATTGACCTGTCTGGGCATTCTGAAGACGAAATTTCCAAGAGATGATGGAGAACTTTCACCCATACATGATGTGCTATAGCTTATACTGTAGATGGTTCCTTCTAAATGACAGGCTTTGATGTTAGCATTCATCTCCCATACTAACATGGAGACCTCTGTCAACTGTACCACCATGGTTGTTAGCAGTGCTGAAGTCCAGCAACAGATGGGTTGCTTAACCAAAGTTGCATTCATTTGTACATGTGATCCCATCTGGGTGTGGTGATTTAAGAGGTATTCCTGTCACAAGTCAAACTTAGTTGTATCTTTGGGCCAGAAATGATAAAGGCTGTCATGCTACCATCCACGACAGTAAACTGTGAGTAAATGACCAACCATAGAATATAGCAGGCAGAAATCAAAACAATAATGAGAATAGCAGTGTATATGGCAGTATCATTGGAAAAAAATGTAATGTTAGGCAGATAGATGGATCTATTAGACTTTTCCCAAGCAATGTGAATGATCCATGGCTCCACTTGCCAAGGCATAGGAGGATTTAATGGAAGCCAATGATTAAACGTTTGGGTAACTGTCATTGGAACAGATGATCTTCAATCTTGGATAGTAGTCCAGTAGCAATGGTGATTGTTTTCACTTCTACATGTTGTATCGGATACTTGGCAGTGGTTCTGCTCAAGGTGTAACTGATATAATTTCCCGTTTTGGGTAGCACTTCTACGCGGCGTACTTAAAGTCTGGCTTCTTGGATGATGGTTTTGCATTTGTTAGCATGAGCCATCAAATGGTCAAGAACTGGATGGGTGGATGGTATGGTCAGTAGCCAATATCATGTCAAAGTCAAGTGCGGCTACAAGGTATGGACCAAGAACCATATGGTCTGGAGCCATGACAGTATTAAAACTAAGGTATGGCTAGACAGCATGACTCATTCAAGTCAATATAGACCCCATGCACCCAAGGGCCGTGCTCGGATGTGCAGAGGAACTTATGCCACCTGAGCCACCCCACCACCAGTTATGAAATTCTTGCCTAAAGCGGGACAAAACAAGGGCATAGAAATGGTCATTTAACTCATTTATAAGCCCAATGTGCCAAGACTTACAGGTCAGAAGGCCATGCTAGGATACTTATATCATTGTGCTGCCTAAAACCGAGTGGGATCTCCTGCAGAATATATTCTCCAGATGTAGACATACATGCCAACCCCTAGTGAGGAAAAAGTGTAATCCAAGTGAACAAAAAGTGTAATCTGAGCAGAAAATGAGTAATCCACATATAACATAATAAAATTAAATACAAATATGTATACAATGATTTATTTACCCGTTTGGATTTTAACATCAATTACTGATTCAAGTTTTCCTATTTTGAGCTTTAAAAAGCAGCAAACAACCTGATATGTACAATGATGGGAACATTTTTCAAAATATAGAATGCAACTGAAAACCTCAGACAGTTCTGCCAACTTATGTTTATTCAAAATATCAAACAATTGGAAAACATTTTATCCAGTGGAATCTGCTGTTAATTCTGGTAATGAAAGAAGAGCAATCTGACCTTGCCAATTTTCGTTGTCAAAGTCTGTTACACTGACTGGGTACAACTTTTTGTCATCATAATCACTGCTCCTGTCTGTTGCAATAATAAAGGGCCCAATTTTCATGGCTTCTGCAATTTTAAGTGATGTACCTTCTGCTCAACACTTAACAATATTACATGATTTTATTCTTGCACATGCATATTTTCCACAATGTTGGCATCAGTAAGCATAAATTTGAACAAAGGAGCAAAGTTTTATTCTACCACCAGGAGTAGTCAGTGTTCTATTAAGAACTCTGTAAATAATGCCCCTGCATTTATAAAATTTGTTTCCACAATTTAGTTCTGCTGTAAAAAATAAGTTACCTTAGTACTGGTGTTAGCAATATGAGCTAATTCAAGGCATCTTTTTTTTACACTATGACCAATAATAAAATCCTTTCCACACAGCCAGCAATGGGTGTGAAACTACCCTAGAATGGAACACTGTATAAGTCATGTTTTCATCTATAAACTGTTTTTTTTTTCTAATTCATCTGTGAAATCATTTGAGAAAGATTTTTGCTGTCACATAAGCATTAACTAGAATAAATCAGACTTGACTTTTACTGCTGATGGTATACATGGTTCTGTACCTCATATGATTTATAACAAAGAAAATGTGAGCAAAGATTAAAAATTAGAAAACCAGTCTGTTCCCTCCTCAGCCATACAACTGCTATAAATAGAAATTGAGGTCAAAAGTCTGAAAGTACAAACCGTCATTTGTCATGAAAATAGAACAGCTGCTATAAATAGAACATAACACTGTCAGGAAAGTCACCGCTAGTCTACAGAAATTGAGGTCAAAAGTCTGAAAGTACAAACCGTCATTTGTCATGAAAATAGAACAGCTGCTATAAATAGAACATAACACTGTCAGGAAAGTCACCGCTAGTCTACAGACAAGTATACTTTTATGTCACAGTTACACAGAAGCCGTCTTTTCTAGAATAAGTTCTGTATGATTAGTGGGATGTTAATAAAAATGAGAAAACAAATTATTAATTTTTTAGGGAGGGGGATATACCGAAAAAGCGTAATCTAAATACATTTATACACAAGGTGTAATTTAATTAAAAAAAAAAAAAAAAGCGTAATGATTACACCAAAAGCGTAATGGTTGGCATGCATGTGTAGGTGTGTTCCTGATAAGGCTAGCCAAAAACATTAGTATTTTTGGTACTTTGATTCTGTATGTTCATAATATCAGTACACTCAGTTCTTTGATTTCTCACATCATTCCCTGTTTCTTGCAGTTTTCCTTAGATCTGTCTAACATGCATTCTCTGACCAACTAGTGCACATGCTGCATGTAGCCAAGAATGTACACTCTGTATATGTGAGACACGAGTCATGAGATTCTCGCTGGTTGCATTCTTGTATTTAAAATACATTTAGAATTATGATTCCTAACTCATTTTAGTCTGTAACTATTTCTCTTTAGAATATGTTGGTAAAAGATTTGTTAAAGCTTATGTTAAACTGTGTATTAAATTAAAGCCGAAATTAAATATTTCTAATAGTTAACAGTGTTAAACATCAGAGACACTCACTCTATCCGGGGTAGTTAATAAAAGAACTCCAACACACTGTGATACTATGCTGATGTGGAGAGCCATGCATTCAGAGAACGCACAGGTGGAGGGGAAAAAAATCACATAATTATGGTCAAAATTTTTTAAAAAATGTATACCACCAGTAGAATAATTTTTAATAATTCTGAAAATAATTCTCAATAGATGGAATGAAAATAGCAGAAATATTAATTTATTTTTGGGAGGAAAGTGAACATAATTTATCATTTCACAAGTTAAAACTTTTTTAAAATTGCACCAGCTATAGTGTGAAGGGTGGTAATGAGCAAGAGTTATTGCCCTTTATCACTCTCTTTCAGACAGAAAGGCAACTTTCATCTTTGGGAGGGCTGGATTTGGGAGCTAGTAGGGCTTATATTCCCAATGTTAATGTGAATGGGAATTGAATTCAAAGGAGAGATAAAGAAATGCCTTAAAAATGTAAGAGTATAAATATGACTCACCTTAATATAAAAGATAACAGATAAAGTCTGTCAAATGTATACAAAATAAAATATAACAGTATAAATATAAAATCCATTTAAAAAGAATTAACAGCCTTACAATGACAAATGACAGATGTTACTCTAGTTTAGCCACAAAAAATTAAAACCTACAAATAAGAGCACTAAATGGTTTCTCACAATAATGAATTTTTTTTTCTTCAGAAATCCTATAATGCCCATCATTATAAGATGGGTCCGATTTTATAAACATAATACAACCACCTTGTAATTAGGAAGGCCTATGATATCTTACCTAGGCTTTCCATCAGATGTTTTGAAAGAGCTGCCAAATCTACACCAACCATCTGTTCATCAAAACTGATGACTGTGACATCCACTCCATACTGTATCTGAAAGACAAACATTTCTGAATTAGATATAAATGTAATAATCATTTCATAACAAGGACAAACATTTTTGAATTACTTATAAATGTAATAAACATATCATAACAATGAAACACATTTCTCAATTACATAAAAATGCAACAATTATTTCATGACAGTGACAAACATTTCTGAACTACATTTAAATGTATTAACCAATCCACAACAGCTGGAATGAATGTACATGTCACTGCCAGACTGTGGCCAGAACAGAATACAGCAAAATCCATCTTCAGTGACCACTTTTATCAACAACTACTTGTCATTTACAAACACAATCATCATGCATGACTCAGCTTTATTTGATAAATACACTGTCACAAGTGACCACCTGCAGAATACAACCATTTCAACAGTGCTATGAATGACTATTTTGCAAAAACAAATCAAATTAACACTAGTAATTTTAAAATTAGTGTAAGAGGAAATATACACATGGTTGGGGCATTAATGAATTTCTCTTTAAGATATCATTAGTGAAACAAATAAATAAACTATTTAATTAAATCAAAAACAGATTCATAAATTTAGACCCGTACTACTCTCAGAATCACTAACTACAATTGGAAATTTGTTGTAAAGCAGCCATATATGCAAGAGATACTGTATTCGACTTTTAACCATACAAGTTATCACCAAAAGAAATTAATTCCTTAACTTCTTTTTACTAAACATCAAAAGACTTTTACTTCCTTCATTTTTCTATCTCTACTCCAAACCAAAAATAAGTTTATCACTAATTAACATTTACACAGCTGCACCCTCTTTTGAGTGGACAAAGAAAAGATGTGAAGCTGACATTGGCTTTGTCATATCAAAGTTAGTTCGCAAGCTCAAAATGGATGTGACTCAAAGCCTAATGCAAATGAGACTCCTAATGCAAATGAGACTCCTAATGCAAATGAGACTCCTAATGCAAATGAGACTCCTAATGCAAATGAGACTTCACCACAACCAACCAGGTGAGATCAAGGACAAATTTTATGAAGGTCTGGAGTCTCTACTTGCAGAAGTACCAAAGGGCAGACAACCTCATCATCCTTGGTGACTTCTTAATTGACAGAGCCTCTGATTCCTGGAGATTTTTCATGTTCAAGTAAAAAATAATATAAATTCATACCAATTGTCATACCAAATTCATACTAAATTCATACCAATTGTCATACCAAATTCATACTAAATTCATACCAATTGTCAACACTTTTGTGCTTTCTGCCAATTGACATCAGAGTACTTTTACACCATAATCTAATGTTGTCAATTTTCTTTTGAAAAATAAAACATAGCTCCTTGTTATATTTAGTGCTTACTGCAATCACAACTGAAAACATTCCATTGTACCTGAACAACCATTTTATTAATTGAAATGGCCAAGTCAACATAGCAAATATCATTAGCAGCGTGTCATTTAAGCAACACATGATGCTTTCAATTTCCAATTTGACTTTCAATCACTAATTAGGTTAATTACTAAAGAGCATATAATCAATCCAACCATTACTCCTCAGCTACATTATTTTCACAGTACCAATAATTTTACAAAAAAAATAAGATTTTGTCTTCAAACAAAATAGTCTCTCCTCTGGAGAGGTTTTTTGTATAAGGAATTTTAATGTTGACCCTGATCTGCTGACACATTATGACACGGGTCTATGTTACTTATATGGTATATACTACCTTATACAGTTACTTATATGGTATATACTACCTTATACTGTTACTTATAGGGTATATACTACCTTATACTGTTACTTATAGGGTATTTACTACCTTATACTGTTACTTATATGGTATATACTACCTTATACTGTTACTTATAGGGTATATACTACCTTATACTGTTACTTATAGGGTATATACTACCTTATACTGTTACTTATATGGTATATACTACCTTATACTGTTACTTATATGGTATATACTACCTTATACTGTGCAAGCTGATCTATGTCTGAATATGGTAGAGAGACTCTGTAAACTTCTGTTGTTTTCCACCAAAGCGGCAAGCCTATCACCAAGCACACAACTCCAATCCCTACTGCAGCATGTATATGTAGAGGTTTTTCTGCAACAAAAAAAATCTTAAAATTCCTTTTCCAATAAAATTCCTAATCTTGTCTAAAATGTATGAAACTTTTAATATAAACGCACGATGTATTAAGATTGACTGTATCTGAAACATCTGCTTATAAAGTTACACAAGTTTTTGTGCATATAGCTATTAACTCCTTAGCTAAATGTGTCCTATGTACAAGGGTGAATGTTATAGACAGATTCAAATGTATCTGTAGTACAATTCACACAGGTTATACATGCATTCAACACCGACTATTTCAGTAATGGGTGTCAATTTTTAGAATTTGATTTAAAATACCTATGGCATATGGCAATATCAACGTTACAGTATGTAGATATTTTTGGATGAACAAACCTAAAGGTGTGATCGAGTACAATGTCACAAGTTGTGATGTCACAATGAAAGCTGACAAACAAATTTGTACTACCCTTGACTGTGATGATTCCACTCGACATGCTCTTATTTTGACCCAAGTTTAGTATAGTACTGTATGCATATTTGTGTGATTTGGATTTTTAACGCAGCTTTAACAATTTTTTAGTCCTATTGCTATGATGCATGCATTGTTGCAGTTTACAGTGATGTCTAGCACTGTGGCATCATGTCGCAGACATGCAGCATGATGTCCATTCAGTCACATTATTCCAACACCAGGACATCAATCCTAACACTAACCTCTTAATGCTGAGTGCGAGGCAGCTGTTAATACCATTTTTATATATCTTGGGTATGACTTGGCTGCAGTTAAGGTGCAGAGCATGTAACAAACAGGATTGAATAGAATTTTGTTCAAGAAAGTTCAAGTTAAATTTTAATAGAGCAATGTATATTTAATTTAAAATAAGTAAATGTGCATATGTGACGCATGTGACTTGCATTATAGATTGATCAAGCTTGAATATTTCTCTAAATAGTTAAGTCAGACAGCCATTTACAATATATGTTGCTTATATCCAGCTTGAAAATTTACATAAATGTTTGTCTTTTTCTGTTATTTTGCGATGATTAAGAAATAATTGCTTAAATTCTGGATTTACATCAAGATTAGTTGCAATGTTTATAATACGTCGATTGGCGATGTATACTTGTGGAATGTCAGCAAAGAGTTCTCCATCATGGGCAGAGGTGATGATAAAAATGGTAGATGCAACACATACACAGAGATCTTGAAAATACCTAATTACACGTATTTGGATGCACAATTTTTATTTGGGATGTAGAAAATCATCCACACAAGAGTCCTCCGTATGCACGGTTTTGTTGCAAGGAGGAAACGTTTGCAGCAAAATAAATATGTTCTAATTACTATAAAAACTGAAGCAATGCTTTTATTTTAGTTTGTTGATGACTTCTTTCATCAAAGGTCACTGGCTTGCTTTGATGAAGGTAAACGTGTTATTAAAGGCGCCGCTAAAGGCTCCCTTTGAAGGACAAAACAAATACCCATTTGTTATTGCTGTGGCAACATCAAATGAATTGTAGAACATTGAAAAAATTTTTAAAAACATTCCTTACTATATATCAGTGCTTCAGAGGTAATCAGTTTTCATTGAAGTTGCAGCAAAACTATTTTTTTCTGGTTTTTTTTTTTTCGTAAATTGCTGTCATGTGATTGACTGTAGTCATTGCACGTTTCCACCCTCCAAGGTGGTTGATTGTAGCTAGTCAGTTGCATGGCTAGTTTGAATATATTACAGCATACAAATATCAAGGCCAGATATCAGTATAACAATGAACTGTTAGGGTGGTTTGTCAATATGAAATAAGGATTTGTTTGTGTAACTATTCCAGTGCATTTTTATATCCACGTTTGAGGCTTCCTGTCATGATGCCTTTGAATTTCTCCACTCCAAACTCAGACTATATATACCATTTGTATCAGCCAAAAATGTTGCAGCCAAAAATATGGCCACATGGTATATTTTGTCGCCAATATGTAAAACATAATTTCAATTTGTGACATTGGCGAAACCCAGTGCAATCACTGTTATTGATTTCATTTCCGGTTATTGCTGAATAAATATTGCCTGCAAACTCAAAATAAATCAAGAGACTTTGAAAAAAAGTCATTTGCAAATTTAGATAAGTTTTTTTGTTGTTAACAGAAAAATGATGAAGATTTCAATAAGATTCAGAACTGTACTAAAGTTGCTATAACTGATAGTTCTGATGCGACCATAGCCAAGTGTAAGAACGTATGTTATTTCTGACTTAGTGGGAACTGCAACTGTTGCTGGTGGGACTGCAACCTTTGCTGGTTGGACTTCTATTTTTAGCAAATTAAGAGTCCTGGACTTTCAAAATCCTAGTGAGACTTCTGATACAGTCAGTGCCAGGAATGACTAGTGAAAATTGGATCTAAGGTCCTGGATCCTGTTTCCCTATCAGACCAATGGCACATGCCAATTTTATTATATGCCATGAGAAACATGCAATATTATGCCACATATACAATTTAAGTGTCATGCAATAAATAAACTACAGATAGTTTTAATTGCTGGTTACTGTTTAACTCTGTACTTCAGCAAACAATAACTACCAATTAACCCATTAACCCATGGAGGTTTTTGTCGTTTTTGCCTGAAATGCGAGTAGGAAATCGATTTTGGGAGATAATTTTAGATACGTTAAAATACATTGAATTGGAAGCCATTTCTGGCTTACTTGATGCCTATTTGTGTTAGAAACATTGATTTTCATTGGTTCTTTAGCCTGAGCATGAGCAGAAGAGTAAAAACCAGACTTTTTTGTTTTGCTAAACGGACCCATCATTTTTGTGTCGAGACCACTCTACATTGTAAATGCCCATCTTATCCTAATTTTTGCAAAGGTTCACATGTCTGTGTGCAATTCAGACTGGTTTGTCTTTGATCTGAAGCCGAAAAGTCTAAAATCCAGACACAAAACCGGATCAAGAGCTCAAGAGAATTTTGGCTGGAAAAAAATCGGGTCCAAAACGTGACGTTTTTCCCTCTGTATTTTGTAATGCAACAAGAACATTCATATTATTTGTTATCATCGTAAAGCTAAATCTGTCTACTTTTCTATAATACCACCCACGTTATTCTGTCGCACATAGCCTTAACGCTACAGAGCTCAGAAGTAGGCTACCACCTCCTGCCCCGTAAAGGCAGTGCTAGGGGTTAATGAGTTAAACTGAATGTAACATATTTTGCTGAGTGACACATTGGAAGTGTAACCTTCATATTTGATACAATCAAACATGAGTTATACAAAAAGGAAAAATGAAAATAAAAGTGGCTATTAAACAATCATTAAAGAATTTCAGTCATGCATGGGGATCCAATCTAAAATATGTGGCTGAGGATATCAATGGGACAAAATAAACAGTACAGAATTGGGGAGAAGCAATATTTCAAACCACACAATTAGACACCTTGTGTTTGCTAATTTGTAAAAGGTGAGTGGGTGTTGTAAAGTTTTTCTTTGTTATTGACATAAATATGTTTAAGTTCCTGAAATGGCTCTCTCTGAAAAATGGTCAATTTAAAGCAGGGTTGGAACCAGATTAAAAAAAAAAAAATGAAAATTTTCCATGTAGCTGTAGGGGCACATGTAAAGTGTGGAGTTTCACAACTGAAAACATGTGCAACACATTCAAAAGCATCAAAACATGTAAGAAAAAAATATTAACTATTACAATACAAAAAAACGTGTTTCCCATCATGCAGTCGCCTGTCCATTTGTTATTACCAACCCGAGGATATTTTTCCCCATGGTTAAAAAAAAAATCACATTAAATGTTTTGTTTTTATTTAAATAAAAATGCCTACCCTAATTATAAAACCAGTGCAATATTAAACATATTTTTTACCTTATTATTTATTAACTTCAAAGCTATTCATTATTATAAATATAGCTATTATATACAAGTTCTATTATATCTATTGATAACTTTCTTTCAGCGTGTAAGAAACTATTTTCTGATCTAAGGCCAGCTCTGAAAAGTTTTGGGATTGCTTGCAAGTTCTTGAGCTACACTTATAAATTTTGGGCCAATGCACTAGGGTAAGCAATATACCATAATAAAACAACTGCTCAAAGCTTCCTGATGAGATTTTTCTATTTTGAATGGTGCCTGTGTTGCAGTAGTCGTAGCCATTTTCACAGATTAAAGTAATTGATAAACTCACTGGATAGTTTCGTATTTTGATACTTTCCTAACTATTAAGGTAGAAGGCATGACAACCCTAGCATTCATAAATTCACACACAATCTAAATCTGTAACTGGTTTACATTTACATTGAGTTAGGTTTGAAACTGGGTTGGCTTGTTGGTGTTTACCTGTCATAGTTTGACTAGCATTGGAGATCAAATGTGTAACTTGGGCTGCAGATGAGCAGCTGACATGGTTTATGTATTAACATGTGTCTGCTACAGAGGTAAATATCTAAAAAATCTACATGGCTGAGGGGTGATGAAAGGAATGTTAATTTGTTATAGTACTAGTGAACTTTAAAGATGAACAACATACATACTGATTCTTTGAGCTAACTTGTATCGGGAAAACATTGAAAATAGCTCTTTTCTGTCAAAAATGAATGTAAAAGACGAGGGGTTCATGGCAGTATCGACTCAGTATAAAAGCCACCAGTTGCATAAAGAATTACTGTAATACCTCAGTTGGAATCTTACAAGCATGCTTTTAACAAAAATCATTAGTTTTTAATTGTACTTTTAATGTAACCTTATAATCATTTTTCTGCAATGGGTCATCAATGGTTGAAAATTTGCCCAAAAAACTGTCCTGTGAAACCTTAGGGT